>JAIPRL010002581.1:0-57458 GCA_025469235.1 Pemphigus obesinymphae
TATAGATAGTTTGTAATTTTTGTTAAAAATGACATGTTTTATATAAAAATGTTGTATTATAAAAGCATAAAATAAAGGTAATGTTCTGCACAGATTTTATTCTCTTTTATGTAATATATACATTTAGCAATATAATTTTGATTATGTTCGCGCAAAAATAATTATTAGAGTATCCGTTTGAATTAACATAGATGGGTAAGTGTCCGACGGGGAAATGTATCGGACGGGGAAATGTCCGACGGGGAAACGGGGACGGGGAAATGTCTGACGGGGATATAGTTGACGGGGAAGTGTCCTATACTCAATAATATAATAGTAAACCTATGCGCTATAAGAATATATTATTCAATGTTTTTCTAATGACAAAAGTAAAAATCATTCATTTGCGGTCATACACCATGGTGAAATATTTATAAACTATGGTAAAATATTATCACAGATGCTTATATGCAGTGTTGAGACTTATTTAATTAAATTCATCTAAGTATTTTATCTAGATATTTATTTTTAATTTTATGGTTTATAGGTTAAAATATTTAAACCTGATTAAGTAAGTGTATTAAAGATTTGAAATATATATATTGTCTTTTATTAGATTTATGTATATAAACCTTATTATTTTCAATTTATTTTTCTATTACTAAGTAGGGCTTGTGAACGGCCATTCCATAGAATTGTAGGTGTCATAATTATAGTATTTAGTACATTATCCAGAACATTAAAAATCAGTGAATAGCTTTTTAAGTTACTATTTTAAGCAGGTTGAATAGATTAAAACACCGTATATGTGTTAGGTATATATTATAAGTATTATCTATGATTACAAATTACATACCAATAATTTAAATTTCATTTTGTAATGGCATTAATAAATTTATCTATGTCTGAAAGAATTAAGACATTTTATAATTTAACATTCAAAATGATTAATTAAAATAATATTGTCTGTTTATTTATCTAAATAAAACTGTTCCATCGATTATAATTATAATAAGCATCGTTTTAAATCGTGATTGACAATTATCTTTGTATACATACACTTCAATAAAATATCATTACCTAAATATTTTTTCATTGGAATTTTTGTCAAAACAGTTTATTAAATAAAAAATTATGAATTAATAAAATTGAAAATTATTTTGGTGGATAAAGCAATGCTCTTTTAATTGGTTGAACAGCTGTTCTTCCGATCACTTTTTTTAAAGACATTTTAACATAATTCATTGAATAACTATAATATTATTCAATTGAATCGAACAATTTCTGACGAATATCGAAATCAATTTAAATATTTAATGTTTAAATGTTATCGGTACATTATGCAATATATCAATAATCTGAAAAAAAATGTTCATAGATTATGATTATACACTGAGTATCTTTTTTCAAAATGATGAATATATATGGCTGATAATGTCTATTAGAAGGATAACAGCACTATCATTTTGAAAGTGTTTTGTATAGGTAATTTTTATAAAATTTAAAAAAAAAATGAAAATATGAAAATTGAAAAATGTTTTTATACATTAAATAAATACAATATATATTTAAAAGTCCCAATTCTTTCCATACCACTTTTTTGTTGTGGTGCTTTTTTTATAAAATTATTTTCATTTTATTGAATATATTTTGTTTACATTTCTCATTTACATAAAATTAAAAACATCGTAGAAGTTGAAACAAGCAATACATTTTAAAAAAAACCTTTTTTAGAAAATATTTTGACACTATCAACTACAGTCTCCTACTTTGCACATTTGAATTACTTAGCATAGGTAACCCATTCGTTCCATAGATAAAACAATGCATCCATAACAGAGAACAGTTTATTCAAGTCCTTAAATCTACTTTAATATTAAATTGTGTACCTTCTGGTGTTCCTCTAGGTATATATCTGGATACAAACGCTCCTGCAATCTCACCAATCTGAACTGCATATATTTTACTTCCAAACCAAATATATTAGACTTGATATGAAATATAAAAAATGACATGTAACGTCTTATTTTAAATGCAGCTTTCCTATTTCTTATAATTACTGTTAGGTGGTATTAATTTTAATAGTGTTTCTCTCCCTTTTTCTATAAACTTTGACCATTAGTACAATATTACAAAAGCTCTCAAAATTTTGGGTTTCATTACTCGCAACAGAAACGTGTTTAACTGATTTAAGTGCTTCCATAACTTCAATTGGATTTGGTTTGCTCCATTTTAGAGTTTGGAGTAATTGTATTCCACTCATATTTAGCTAAGGACTAATAATTTGTAATTAATAATTATTTTTTATTGAGCGCGCAAAAAAATAATTTCTTGCTCATATTATCTATATCCTTAAAATTAAACATTCTTGTTATGATTATTCCCTTTCAAACCACACCCATAGTATTACCTACCGGTCATCCCATCGTTCTGACGCTGATTTGAATATAATTTATTCGATGATCAATGGTTCATTAAATGCCCAAAATCTACTGTCCGATATTTATTTCCATGTGTTCAATTAGGTACTCTACAAGAACCATTATCTCTTCTATGACCCATTCCATTTCACCAACTATGCATTTTTAATAATTCTTTGTACAAAATACTTCGATACGGGAATTAAACCAACATTAGTTTTTGACATTTAATTATTGTTCTGTGCTCATAAATTGAATTAGTTAGTATTTTCAACTTTAATTTAATTTGTAGTTATATTTCCTTACCATACCTGTACGTTATACAATGTACATAGCTACATTATTTTTGTATTTTATTTTATATATACTTTATTTTAAGCAATTTAACAAAAAATTACCTGTTTGACTGTAAATAAATAAATAAATAGTAATAATAATAATTTATAAAGAACAGCATTATCCAGTACAATAAATTGTTATAAACTAACTTTTTTGATGTTTTTGAAAATAAATGTACGTCTTAGAAAAATTATAATATCGAAATCAATTACAGTAGAGCACTAGATAATAATGTTATCTATATCACGTGTTTATCGTTTCATATTTTCAATATATTTGTAATTTATTAAAATTGAGAACTGCTAATACGAGTTGTTCATTGAAAATATTTTTGCGCTCACATTTTATATATTATATACATATTATAATATAATATTACATACTCTCTGCAGATATGTGTAAAAATTTCTGTACACTACTAACACATAAAGACCATATTATATATTATAAAAAATTATTTAATATCAAAAGTGTGTTTTTTGTAAGTCAATATTTCTCAATATCATAATATAATCGACTGTTTGTTGATTTAAAAACATCTTTGCAGGACATAACTATGTTCTACATCCGTCATAATTTTATTCCAATTTTTGTATCTATATATTATATGTTACGAAATAGTGTTTAGAATATGATTAAACATTTATAACACACACACACACACACACACCGTATATATATATATATATATATATATATATATATATTTATATGTATATAAAGGTGGATAAAGTATAGTTGCAGATTCGGTTTATCGGATCGACCGGCGTTTTCCATACCGGAACTATACTGAACCCCGCAACCTCGCGCGTCTGCCGGGCACACCTTATTCAACAGGAAACTTTCTATCTCATCCGTGTTCAGGAACGTGTTCTGAATTTCATCGATATCCTCTTAAGTCGCCTGACCTTAATAATTTCAATCTAATTCGCGTGTATGCCGCAACACCGAAGTTTACGTTGTACTTATATAAATCACCCATATATATATATATACAACTTCATTTAGGCCTCAAAGGAATTATCGGCCGCAATAATTTTAGCCCATCCTCAGCCTACACCTTGTAAATTTATAACCGCTGTTTTTAATTCACTGACCCTGTACAAGTTATATGCGTGTAATGTGCAAATGTGTAACTTGCCAACAATGGGGTTACATTTACTATTTGTATAAAATTTAATTAATATTTTACCTCATTTAGGTTTGAATGTATAGGTTCCAAAGAGATTAGGTACGTTTATAATACCAACATAATACGATGATTGATCAGCAGTCGTGAATGCGGGTCATACCTCTCGACCTTATAGGGCGTCGTTGACAAAGCGATATCGACAATAGCTTAAAAGTGTACACATAAAATGTCTAGTAATCAGTTCATAGAATGAACAGAATGATAAACATGGTGTTAGCATACAAACTTGAAGGTTTTAAGTCTTAGGAAGTGTGAAAACTTTTAAAGATTAAAAATATTATACATATATTTATGAGTATACAATTCTATGCACTGTGAATATACCTACTATTATACTATATACGTTTATATGGTCTATATATCTATACCCATTTAATAATATGCCATTTAATAATTAATGCAATTTATGTATATACATCCAAATATATATAAGTCAAATTTAGGAGTAATAAATTTGGAGTCGAGTAATAAAAAAAATGTACCTACCTGTATTTATAATAAAAAAAAAACTATTCAATAAGAAAAAAAAGTGGTTACCATATATCTTGCAATTCATAATTTTTAACTCTAGTACCTAGGTTCTTCTTCTCTTTGCTCTCTCTATCTCTTTCTTGACTAAATAGGAACGACTAAGGTAATTTGGTAATTTTTGTAAAAATGTTTTAAAGAGTACCTATATCATAGTGTTGAATAATAATAAAAATAACATAATTTCCAACATACGTAACATTATATCATTAGATTAAGAATTCCATATTATTTCGCTAGGTTCTTAGATTATTAATTATTCAAAACTTAAAAACAAAAATTTTATGAATAAATTTACAAACTTTATTTATACAACGTGATACAAAAATAAAAATGTCTTATTATGTTCACAAAATGAATACAAGAATTTTTACAAGTATAAAGTATATACAAGTACAAATAATACAAGAATTATAACAGAATAGTCAAGAGACATCGTAACGAGTTATCTTATCCAATACAGTTATTAATCTATAGAATGTTTACAATGCGATCTAGTGGAAAAATTATACATACTTCCCATTGACACTATTTTCCAACCTAACCGTGTTAATCTTCAAATGACTTACACGGTCGAGTTATATTTTATATTGGCATTTATGAATAGAGTTACCTTACATGCATAAATAGCAATTTAATATGAAAATTATAATGAAAATGTTCAAGTTTACAAAAAAATAAAAAAATAAAAAAAATAGGTGGACCAATCCGAAGCATCTACATTTTCTGTGATTCGAACTATGCTCAACTTTCTAATTGTTTGCGGAATAAAAATCGTAATATTTGCATACAGTTATATAACTTTGGAATATTATTTATTGTGATCTAAGTTTTAAACTAATATCATGTATCTTTGATTCCTACTATTTACAAACAACCATGTAAATCATTATATTTTCTTGTATAATATATATTGTATATATTGTAGCCACAATGAAGTTTAACGAATATTATTGAGCCGATTCACTCAATAGGTTGAGACCATCCATTGAGTGGGGGTATAGGTTGAGAGATTAAAGTATATGGGGTCTGTTGTACAGAAAAATTGGGGTATTGAAGTGGATATGAAACATAATATTGAGTGTGGATGGATGAAGTAGAGAGAAGACTCAGACGTAATTATGTGACGAAATAATCCTTATTTGGTTAAAAGGTAAATTTTTTAAGATAGTGTTGAGACCAGAAATAATAAATAAAACAGAATGTTGGGTAGTAGATTAAAAGATAGAATAAAGAATAAGTATAGCAGATTTAAGAATGTTAAGGTACATGAGTGGAGTAATCGGTGAGAATAAAATATAGGTATAGTATAGGTAGCTTCAATAGTTTACAAAATGAGGGAGAATAGATAAAGATGGCTCGGGCATATTTTAAGGAGGGAATATACTGAGGCAATAAGATTATTTAAGAAAATGTGTGTTGATGGAAAAAGAGAAAGAGAAGAAGATCAAAAGAGAAGGAGGGTGTGTACTATATGATATGAGGAAAATGGAAGTATATAATTTGAAACGGTACAGGTGATAGAGTTAAGTGGAAGTTGAGGACTAAGACTACGGTGGCTTATCAAAAATAGTTTGGAAAGGAGGCCTAGGAAGTAGATTGAGCCAATCGACTGTTAACGAAGACCGTAATAATTTTGTTTAAAGAAATTCCACCTTTGTCATGCCCTTTAGAAAGTAACATTAATAACCTGTATGTAATACTGCTTATTTGTTCATGTCTCATCATATATTAACAAGTATATAGATAATGCATTTTTAATAAACACACGAGGTTCATGTAATAATTATTTATGTTTTATAAGCCTCGGGAGATTTAAATTTCTACCGAAGACTTACAGTCGACGTTAAACGTCACGAACAACTTTGTCGATCATAAATCAAATCTGAAAAGAAAACTAAATGCAATTTAGACAAAACTTGTTATTTGATTTAATTTATAAAAAAAAAATAAGTTATAGTTAAAAATTATAATTTATTTTATTTAATCAAATCTTTAAATATTTAAAACTGTTAGCATTTTAGAATTAAAATAAATAACTTTTACGTATAATACTTATATAATATGTAATTTGGTAATGATAACATATTACCACAAATCATATTATAATAAAAAATACTATACTTATATTTAAACAGCATAGAAAATATAATCGAATTTTTAAACAAATTGAAATGGTTTCTGGTCTACTCGAAGTAAATTGAATAGATAAAAATTGTAGATTATGTAAAGAGATATGATTATTTTTATTATTGAATTCCGGTACATTTTAGGAGAATAGTTTAATTCTGTAATAAAATATACTTTTTAACCTAACCAAATCTTTTGGAAAATACACAACACACGGTGTACACATATATATATATAAAAATAATATCAAAGTGCATTTTTTTACTTTTAGTATTAATATATTATATATTTTAATTAAATGCAAAATGGTATGAATGTTACTTTTTGCAAAATTAATTTTTACATTTAACATTGATTTCTGAAAATTATTATTCTTTTTATTACATTAAAAAGAACTGGGGAAATAAACAAATCACCTCTAAAGTGCCATCTGTTAAAATGTTCAATGTTTACGGATAAGGTTATATGCCATTTTGTTGAATACAGATTGTTCTACTTGAACAAGTGATCAAATACATTATATTTCAATATAATCATACATCACATATCACTAAAAGATCAATATATTACATATTTCATTTATAATTTAAAATATAATTTATAATACCTATAGAAAATTATTCAATAAACAAAATAAATCATCACAGGTGTAACGTACGAAAAGTATCGGAAATCTTCACAAGACCCCTGAAAGTTCATCTCGTTATTATCCCCATTAACCACAAATACGTAGATTTTTATAAAAAAAAAAAATAATAATAATAAATAAGTGTCAATTGATTATTTTACTGGATACTATTATGATATATATTTTTGTATAAGATTATTTGTTTATTGGAATTCTTTTAATCATATATTTTACCATTTTGTTATATTTTTAATATTAATATTTAGAAATGTAGGTATAAGTATATACACCGACTATTCAGTATTAATAAATGCTGGTTGATTTTAAATAGAATTATCATATTTCTCACTATTTAAATTTTATACTTATAATATATATAATATTTCACATGTACTTATATTATTTATTGTAGTATATTTAGTTTTGGCAATTTAAACAATATATATGTTTAATATTATTATTTTTAATAGTAGTTTATCCTCATGAATTTATGATGCAGACTGAAATATTAATTTATTCTGAGGAATTTTGATATTTTTGTAACTTTTCTTTATTGTACGACGTAAGTTGTATATTTGGTAGCCTTTGAAATATATCACATAATATGGGAAATCAAGATAAGAATATTTTTTTTAATGATTAAATCCATTTTATATTTCTATATTTTTCGGCATAATCACTATTAAGTTGATAACCCGCTTATTCGATTGTATAGACAACAAAATCTACTATTACGTGCCTGCAGCAGTCAAAGGGTTAATTCTACACCTTTTTTCAGCGATTTCTCTGGTTCTCCCCAAAGTTCAACTCGAAAGTTCAACTTCAATTTGATGCTTGAGCTTCTCAAGATCCCTGTCGTCACCCGCACGTAACACTTTAAAAATGTATTAAAAGTACGTTCAATACAATGTTTAAAATAAATGCGAATTAAAAATATTTTGAAATTATTTCTTGAACAATGTTGTGGAAAAAATGTACGTAAACATGCCAATTAGAAGTTATATTCATATTATACAAATATTTAAAATTAAAATTGAACGTGGTGTAGAAATTTTAATTCAAGAAGAATGGATTTAGATATTTACCATGTGTGATACAAATACAAATATATTACCAGTCAAATTACCCGGTTTTGCACTGAACAATTTTACTGAAAAATCTTTTTTTAGCGAGCATCTATTTTATTATGAAATTAATGTTATTATACCTAGAATATACTGGAAATGTCTATAAATATATATTTTTTTCTGTGTTACGTATTCGGTTGTTAAAATAATAGAAAAACTTTTCTTTGAAATTCGTCAAAAAAAAGTTTTAACCCTCAACAGTTGTTTCATACCCAAGCCCAGGATGTTTATTAAATTGCTTTTTTTTAAATTATAAATTATTTATATATTTGTTCATTTCTGTTCGGTTGTCATACCGAAAAGTTTTTAATTCAACCAATAAGTGTATATAGATAAAATGTTTCTATATATTTTTTCGGTTTTCTCATTTTAGTGAATGAATACGCGTATAACGCATAGCCCAAGTCATTATCATAATATGATAATGATAATAATTATTTTGATAGCATTTAAATGATTGTTTTTGGTATAATATGTTGTCCTTCAAGTTTTGTCTCTTGTGTGAAATTCGATGATTATTTATTTTTTTTGTTTCTTATTTTATGTTTTTATTTGAATATTTTGGTACAGTAGTAGGTATATTGAATTTTCCACTGAATTTTATTTTGTATTATTGTATACTTACTGCGGGGTATTGATTTATTCTTAACAACATAAGTTGTACAAAATAATTGAAAAAAGTAACTCAAATTAGTCAATTGTTTAAAATAAACAGAAACGTTCAGTTAAATGTTAAATACATTATAGTTGAAATGAAAAACAATTTAAACTCATTAGAGAAAAAAAAATTGGAAACAAATTTTATCTCGAATCGTTAAAAAGTATATATATATATTATATATACTTATTATTTTTTTTTGTTTTCCATTAGAATAATTGAAATTTGAATATATAAATTTTAAATGGTTTTATCTACATTTTGTTTTATACTAAGTATAAACCACTGACTTATTAAAAAT
The DNA here is from genome assembly GCA_025469235.1 of Pemphigus obesinymphae. NCBI lineage: Eukaryota > Metazoa > Arthropoda > Insecta > Hemiptera > Aphididae > Pemphigus > Pemphigus obesinymphae. The sequence goes on from JAIPRL010002581.1 coordinate 9,303, forward strand.
GCTTTATGGATATAAAGAAAATAATTCTTTGGTATTAGTTTTAAAGTTATAAAAATACATAATACATATCAGATTTTTAAAACTTTTCAAACACCGTCCTCCATGTAAATTTAATAATGAATATAAAAATATGTTTTAATATTTATATTTAAACTACGATTAAATTGACATGTATGACAATATGATGGGACTTTGGGATTATGTAATATATGTTAATTTAATTGAATTATGATTCCATAAATTAATTGAAAATTAAAACTAGTTATTTTAGTTTAGTTAAATCTTAAATGTTGATTAACTTTAGTTTCTGAACATAGCAAGGAAACTATTTAATTTACAATGGTATTAATTTTTTTTTTCTATGAGAAACAATTATACCAAAAGCAGCTAAGTAGAAATGTTGACATTTGTTTGTTATCGATAATTTTTTCGTAAATTTTTTCTAATTAATATTTTTGAAAGGTAAATAATCCAATAGTTTCCTTAAACTTGAAGGAAAACTTCCTTTTATACAGTTTCTGTGGAATGCTATTTTGTAAAAATTCAAGCGAAATAACAAAATCCTATCGTCAGGAGAAGCACTGCATTGTACACATGGGTCAGATTCAGATTTACCAAAACAATTCAAATATGCATTAAAAAACCTATGTCCCGTTAGCGCCTGTATCATGTAAAACGTCATTTCACTGTGCTTAGTTTGGTACCAAGTTTTAATGTCATCTATCAGCCTATGCGTCCAATGACTTTTAACTACTATCTTTCATACTGCCAATTCTTGAGCAGCCTTTCGCAAGTAACCTAAAACAGTCCAACTCTCACGATAAGAAAGTGGCTGTCAGAGAATGAAGATATTCAGCGTTCATTACTAATATCTTTATTTCTTTAAATTATTTTACAATCAAAAGTTCAGTTATAATATGTAGTTCTTAAACTATATACAAAGTAGGCGTGGACTTGCCGGGTATCGATGTACAAGCTGTACCTATCCAGCCCCACGTCCGAGAGGGACGTTCCCTCAAACTCTACTCGTGTAAGCGGGTTGCCCAGCCTATTTACCCAGGTTGGGGAAGTCTTCAGACAGGTGTCTAGTATTGCGGGATATTCGTAGGGGATACACTGAGTATTAGGGTTTACACTGATGATACTAGATAGCGGTAGTTATAATTACTCCATGGTGATTACGCCCGGGCACGGGCGTGCTCTGTGATGGTTCACGATTAGAATCCTCCTGCAGTGGTGGTTGGATCCGGACTCGTTCGGCGTGACCTGGTTGGCCCGCTGGATGGTCTGCCAATGATTCCCGGTAGAACCGGGGTTTGGACGTCGACGTAGTCGGATCCTATATGGGCCGTGGTGGAATGGGTCCGACGCGATGGTTTACTTCACTTCCTGAGAGACGCCAGAGTTTAGTGCGATGTCATGGTCCAATAGAACTGCTCTTCGTGGGTGATGGTTCAAGAGGGTAGCGCTCCGGGGAGCGTGTCCGGGGAGCTCGCCTTTGGGGAATGGCCCTACCGGATTGGCTGCTCCGGTGAATCCGCGGTTGACTGGATTCGATGTGGCAATGCCTCCGGTAGAGGAAGGAGACGGAGAAGAGCGACGAAACTCGTATAAGTAGAGGTCGCTGAAGAGAGGAGTAATGTATAACTCGTATAAGTATTTTATATTAGTTACCTTAAGGAGAGGATCTGACTTTACTCGTAGTAGCAGCGGTCAGTGGAACATAAGGTAGGTAAGAGAGTAGGAAGTTACCGGGTTGGTCGCACAACAATCTTTTTTCCAGCGAGCCGGTCTGATTTAGGGGATACATGGGTAGGTATATTTTCAATTTCCTATCTCTACAGTATTAATGATAATATATAGAGAAAATAGAAATTAGATACGGGGTGATTATTGCTCTCCGATCGGCCAGTATATCTGCAGGTTATCCCCGTCATTTCAATACAGTTTGGCCACTTTTGCATGTCTTGATTCTTATAGGAGTTTTTTCTTTCAGTCTTCATCGAATCTTCTTGGTCTTTTAAAATACTGTTTTTGTTGTCTTCCTTTCCTAGAATATGTATTCTTTCGTGTCTTTTTCCCCTATCGAACCCTCCCCGCTTGTCGTCAAAGTGGGGTTCCTTAATCTTATTTCGCGATCCGCGCTCTCTATTGCCGGCGTGGCATCGCCTACTGGTAATTTTCGTGATCCTCTAATTCGTCCACCAGATCACGTTATAGGTCTGGTTTTGAAAATATTAATGTCATTCTTATATGTTCTGGTTTTTAGCGATGTCTTTTAGTTCTTTATTAAATTGCTATCAAAAATGGTACCTATAATGTACGTTATAGGTACCTACCTTATGGGTATTATTCGGACTGTTACAAACCTCAGCGTCCATCCCGCCATAGACATTTGTTCTTTCCTCCACGATTAAGTTCAATAGTGGAATGCCCAACAATACCGAGGTGACTTAATATGACACTGTGTGATAACTGCACGCTATTTCAAGCATGGTGTGTCGTAATACGCTAGACATCCATTTGCAAGCCCTATGGGTCATGGTAGTAAAACATATTAGAGGTCCGTACATCAAGCAATATTCACTACGCTAGCTTATAATTACCTCGTCTTCTGACGGGGCATACGGAATTGGGAAGTAGTTGTAATATTTGCCTGCAAGCATCAACTGCCCAAATGGTTACCAGTTCTGCGTGCTTGGCAAACCTCATCCTCGCCTCAACTTGGACATGCAGGTATAGGACTCTTGGCTGAGATTCAAAACGATGTCTCTCAAATAACATGACTATGCTGTTACGGACGTTTCTATTTGTCAGTACAATGTCCTCCATTTTGCCAAAATTCAGCTCCATACATTTGTCATTTATCCAATTGATAACTAACCGCATGGCCTCTTCCAGCCACTTTTCTCAGATATGTGCACCCTCGCTTTAATCACGATCGCTACGTCATCCACTTACACAATAAACTCAACGTCAACAGGAAGACCAATTTATTGTACATCATCATAAAATACATTCCACAAATCGGGCTCCAGGACTGAGTCGATACTAAGAGCTGGTGGGTATGCCGCATCTTACCTCATGATTTCGCACCTCACAACTAAGCAAGAACACATTGGTCCTGCGATCGCACAGAAACACACCGATTGTTATCTATAAGTAAAAGTTAACTTTTTTGCGACTCAAGGCGTCTATTATCATCGGCCAAGGTTAGGTCATCTATGCATAAAAGAAAATGAATCACTCACTAAATTTTTTTAGATAGTATTTTTCATTATTTTGTGACTCATTAAAAAATGCACTATAGACTTAATTTTTAGATAGAAAATGTTCCATTATTTTTTTAGGGCAATAATGTATTATAACTATTTCTAACTAATTGATTAGTACTCTGAAACAATGGACTGGTATTGATATCAAATATTGAAACCTCTCGACCTGATTCATTTATTTTATGTTGTTCCATAGTTTTGTGTAATAATATTGTCCGTTTTTTTACTGATATATGGCATTAATTGTAGAGGATTTATTTAATTGCTCCCCTGATACTCGTTTCGTCCTTATAATTCTGTTTCCACAAATTAATATTTCGATACCAGTCCATAATATCTTAGTCCGTAAATATAGGTGAACCTGCAAAATATTATATTTATGTATATTCTAATAATAAGAGCTATAATATTATCTATCTACATATATATAATATATACGTATATATAATATTCCTGAAATACTTAAATAATACATATTGTGCGATGTATCTGTGTCTACTTATTTACGCCCAGTACTCAGGCTTATTTTTCGGAGTAGGATTTTTCTTAAAAATATTTAATCTCATTTAAACTCGTTTGTGGTGGAGCGAAACATAATAACATTATACTACTCGGGGAGTATATAATATAACTGCTACCCAAATATAATTCTTGTACCGTAATATTATATATATATTATATGGTACTTTACCGTCGAGAATTTGAGGTTATATATACCTACCAGTGATTCTTAGTCCCTTAGGGCCCGTGAAAGATTTTTTTTTATGTAACCAAAAATTAATAATGTTTTTTTATAATACTCGTACTCTATCTGGATACTACGCTACCTTTCAGTTAGCGTAACTTGAAAATGTAGATTAAATTAAACAGTTATGATGATATTGATTTATTATCAATCGGTATGTTTTTTGTGTATATTAAATTCCTAATTATTTAATTGATGATTAAGTTCAGAAATTTCTATAATACAACATAGCGAAAATTCCCGTCATATCCTGGAATGTGTTGCAAAATTATTAAAAATTATTATATTTATTGTATCCAAGTATTAAAAATATAAAGTCGCTAAGCACGCTCACGCTTTTCTTTTCTCTTAATTATACATATTTTTAGTGTTATAAATACCTAAATTCTATATTATATTGTTCAAAATATTGATTTTCATGTACTATGCAATAGCAAAACAGTACATTTGTATATATATCCATATTTTTTTTTTATTATTTATATAAAATTAATATATTTTCTGTTGATTTTTATAACAGTTGATTTTTCCGAATTCTTAATGTAGATATCGAAATCAATATTTAGTATTCTTTTTATTTTTTATAGTTATTGCAATATCTAATATACGAATGATGTCCTTAAATTATAAGTAGTTGAGTATATTGTATTATATTATTGGCACACAACAAATTTACAAAATATTCTCAGTGAATATAACATATTCACAAATGAATAAAAGGAAGAAATCATAATATTATGTATTTTTCACACAGATAATTTTCAATGTAAGGATTTGGTATCCTTTTAATGGTTTAATATTCAGAATTTATGATGTACTATATTATATATAGGTTTAATATTGTACCCTAAAATTTAAAAATATGATTCTATTGAAAGTCGAATATTTACATACAAATATTACTTTTAAACGAACCTGCAGTGTTGTGAAAAGATATTTTTTAAATTATTTAGATACAATTTTAGATAACACTTAGTCTTTTATATCTAAGCTTTCTGATCTCATCAAAAATTATCATAAAAGGGAAATAATTATACTTAATTAAAATAATGAAACTAAACTATGACCGAGCTATGTTTTTATTCGATAACTGTTTTTAAATATCTAAAATATATAATTAAAAACGTCAAATTCCAAAATTTTTAAAATTAAAAGATTTTATAAAAAATTAAATTAGTTAAAAAACAAAGTTCATTCATAGAAAATATATGCATCGATCATATATTTAAACTTGAATCTTCAATAACTTGAAGAGTATATGAAATTAGAAAACTAGAACGAACGTGTTTAAATGCTATAAAACGTATAAAACGCTATAAAATGTATAGTGTCCACTTAATAAGTAGTTCCAGCTACATATTTTCAAAAAAAATTCACATTTTGCATTTTTCATTTTATTATCTCATAAACATCTGAAAAATACAAAACAAAAAAAAAAAACAATTCTTGATAACAATATAATTATTTAGTGCTGGTGCAGACGTTTTTTGGTATATAAATTTATTTATTAAAAAGGTAACATTAAATTTTTTCAAAAAAATTAATGTAATTGGTTTTTAACAACTTATAAACTTTACAGAAAAAGTGAGACACACAATTTCAAACATAGGCTATATAGGTATATAAGATTTTAGATAATAATTTTCTTTATCTTTTATTTTTGTTTGATATTTATAACTTATATAAACTTAATAAAATGTAAAAATAGAAATTAAAATGTAATATTTTCAAAAATAAAATATAAAACAATGATAGTGACACGGTTTCACATATAATTATTTACTTTTTAAATGTATTTCATCTTATTTAATCGACAATTTTTTTCTTATAGTTATTGTAAATTTCCTGTATAGAAATCCTTCAAATTCAGTTATGAGACTTCCTGGGGTTTCTTAAAAAAATTATCGAACTCCTCTTTTGATAAATTCTTAGTTGCGAAACTGTAATACTATATACGTATATTATATTATCTACCTAACCGTATAAGAACAAAAATGAATGGTTTCGCCAAATATTATTTATGGAATAGATAAACACAGTAGCTGTTATATTTTGTTTTGTAAATATATTATTGTTTATTATGCAAGTTTTTAAATTATTATTTATAATATTATTGTTATTGGTACAAAACAAAAAAAAATATTAGGTATAAAATAATATTAAGTAGTTTTATTTACTGATTTATTTTCGATGGCGCTATTTGTTCATTGTGATTACTATGTAAGTAACAATACATTTCCAGTACTAATCTAAAAAAACCTCCATGACTTATTTGTTCAAACATATAAAATTTCAACTGTTTTCCTCCATACATCACATGAAAAAATGAATTATAAATATAATAGAACTATAAAATAAAACATTTATTGAAAAAAATATTTAGTTAATTTATCGCAGATAACTGTTTTAAATAGTTGGGAGAGAAGGCTAAGGAGAAGAAGAAGAACTGTTTTCTATATCTAGATAAAATGAAAAGGTAATCCAAGTTACTTTTATTTAGATAAGATATATACAACACTGTAAACGGCAATATAGTATCTACGCTTTGTTGTGCCGAGCAAGCTGTGGAATATGAACTATAAATGGTCCCCAGAAAAGTAAATTTAAAAAAAATAATAATACAGTGAAACGTTTTCATAAGCACGTTATGAAGTAATATATAAATGTGGCCGAGGATAACATTTCAGATGCCGTCTGTTTATCGTCAGTTGTGTGTTGCAGGCGAAAATTCTATTTAATTTTTTATTTCAAATTGCCCGATAAATATTGTTTTAGGGAAAAGAATATCCAATTAGAGTACCTCTATAAGAACACAAAATATGAAATATTACTGTCTGTATAGAAAGAACAACATTTATTAGGGAATTATTATGAAAGAAAATATATATTCTCCTCGTTTTTTCCATGATATTTGTAATAATTATTCCTGTTATCTCATTTTTGTTTAAAATAGAACGAGAAAAAATGTAATACTTATAGATTAAACAGTACAGTAATATGAATGTTATTCTTATACAATTCTCCTATTTTATTTTTACACACATATTGTTTGTTTCAAAGAACACGCGACGAGGAAAACATAGTCGAAATTTTGGCCAATATGTCTAATATCTATGTTATAATTGGTGTTGAATTTTGAACATTATCTGCATTAATAAATACATATACAAAAAATGTAAAATAACTGTTTTCAATTTTCGTCATAGATACCATAATATTTGAACAGCTTAAAGTTTATGTTAATTTATTGGTAATAAATACTCCTGCGATTACTTCTTTCTTTGTCGATTTTACAGTGGTATGACAAGGAATTACTTACTTTGATAAAGAAATTAATACATTTTAATCTAAATATTTTATCAATGTACAGATAATTTTTATTTTAAATATATATTAACTATATTATCTAATTACATATTTTATACTCGGTTGTATTATATTTTATCTATATTTAGATTTATTTGTCTCTATGTGTATTTAAAACTGATTACTCAATATATTTTAGATTCTGAGCGTAGTTAGAAAACTATTGATTTTATAATAATATTTATTTTATTTGGTTGTTTTCTGTAAGCAAATTGTAAATCAAAATGAACCAAGAAGTTTTGGCATTGATATAATATCGATAAGAAATTTGATCTGATGGTACCCTATACATAGCATTTTTTGACCTTTTCAGTTTTCTTCTTATAGGGAAGAAGAAAAATTTCTCTTCATTAATGTATTATATACATACATACATATAAACTATATACAATATACGTACATGACTTTACCAAAAAACTATATATTGTACGATGTATGACATACACTGTACACAGTGGCGAATCTAATAGTAAAACGCTGATCGGAAAGTTCAGAGGAGGTCCTCAACTCATAGGTTTAATTTAGTTCAGTACCTACAGGCTATTTCAGTTTTTTCATTTTAGAGAGGTTTTATTGATGTTATACTCACAGTGGGAAAACATGATGTTAGGAACCTACCTAACATTTACCCAACCCGTTTTATCTCTATAGTATTCCATATAGTGACCGATCATATGATATTATTATGAAATACAATATAAAGATAATAAACGTATTTATTATATCTATGTTGTAATAAGGGTGTGTAATAATGTATGTATGTTTTTAAGCCGTTGAAACTAAAACCTACAGAACAAAAGAAAATATGCGACTGTCAATTTAATAGTATTCTTTCATAGTATAACCTAACTCAACCCGTTCTGGATTTATAATTTAGAATATCCCAAAAACATTCAAAAGGTCTTTTGAAATGTTGGTGGCCCAGGCTAAAAAAATAAGTAAAAAAAATACTGATAAATGATCATCTATTTTATATAACCGTAAGGTCGTGGCCCCGCATTCCACTAAATCCGCCATGTTACAAACAATACTGTAAAATTCGATCGCATCCCTCGCGATTGTGACTTCTGGTCATATTAAATAAAATTGTTATATGGGTATTGGTATTGAACAAAAATTAGCTAGGGGCCCCTAGTAAGATATAAACGATCGTTAGATCCGCCACTGACCGTATATTTATTTATTCGTAAGGCTTGACTACAAATAAAAACATTAAAGCAAATTTAATTTAGCTTATAAGTAGAAATAATATAGCCACTTTGGAACATAGATTGATTAATCATAAATGTAAGATCCAATTCCTGTATCCATTTTGTCTTCTCTGGTATTATCGCAAGGATTCCATTGAGGCCCTTGTCAAATTTCCTCATTTGACATTCTGTCATAATGTGATTTACTGTTTGTCTGTAATTATCTCCAGTCACATCCTAGGCTATCTCGGAGTCGCTATTTGTTCATCATGTCAGCACAACAGTCATGGTGAAGACGATTTAGTACAGGCCAGTCATGTCTAGACAATTCAATTTCCATAACTTTCCGATTAGGATCAGGCACCAAGTCACCGTTTGTTACAGTAGACCTAATCCACTCAATTCGCCAGCACTCACTATTTTCAAACATAATAATGAGCTCTTCCTATTCCCAGATTTTTTAATTGTTTTAATAAATTGCACCTTTAACGTAAATCTGGTGGGATTAAGTTGGTTAAAACCGGTAACCAGTGCAGTTGAATTGACTTGACCGTGCCAATAATCACTCTCATCACGCTATATAATTATGTATCAATTTTCTTTACATGTGTACTGTTGCACCACACTTAGGCAACATATTCAGCTGTACTATATGTTAACGCCAATGCTATCGACCGTAGTGTTTTAGTGTCTGCATCCCATCCAGTACCAGAAAGTATATATATATTTTTATACAAAGTATTTTTCCTTCTAAATAGAAATATATTTTAATTTTTTTTTCAATATTTAAAAAAAAAAAACATTGGATCATTAATTTATAATAATCATCCAATATATATAATTTATATACATCCAAAAATATTTTCTGAAATCATAATTACAAAATTATTTTCTTAATTAAAATTACATTTTTTAAAATATTTTTTGTTTTTAATTTTTATATAAATTATCTATTTAACTAATGTTTTAATATTATTGTAATTGGACTATATGTCCATAATATTTATTAAAATGAAATGTTTTAATAAATTCTGACATTTTAGATTCAAACTATTGGAATTGGACATTTTGTTATATTTATTAGTTACTATAGTGGGATTTCTTGTAATTTTACAAAGTATATATCTGGCTAAAATAACATTTTTATTCAAATAATATGTAGGTACTTATATACTGAAACATATAATAATATAATATGGTAAAATTATAAATTTTTAATTGTACCGAATATTTATGTAGGTATATCACACTGAGCTCCATTTAACAACATTTTATTTTTCGAAAATAATGGTTTATTATTGCTTTCAAATTCAATGTATCTGCTACCATTATCTTACCCAATAAATGAAGTTCTTCTGCTAAACTGCAGACTTTCTTCTATATATTTTAATCGTAGGTGGATATGTACATTTTCACAATTGATTTCTCTTGCATAATTTTAACAGTATTATCCGTATTTCTTAAATATTATGAAAAAAGTTTATTCAAAGTTTTTAATATACTATACCGTAAATATAATTATAATATTGTATTTTTCTGTGTTCTTCCTAATATAGACTCTACTTAAACTACATAAACTTCAATGATATTTTCACTAATGTAAAAAATACTTGTGAACTACTCAATTAAATAAATAAATACTACTGTTACAATGTACTTATATAACTTTATAAGAGCTTGTATTTTTATCTTTCAAATGATTTCGTTTAAAAACTTTTTATAATACATTTAAATTGTCGGTTTAATAATTTATTATAAAAATAATTTTGTAATATCATCAAACATTGTGTTAAACTATATTATAAGTATTAACTATTTAAATTAGTCTAATTAATATATTAACGTAATAAATATATATACGTATATATATATTTGTATATATACAATATCTACTAAATATTTTTTAAATATATAGGTTATATTCAAAAGTCACATTCTTTTTTGTATTTCTGTACAAAATATATTTGAATATAACTTGCAATTGTATCGCTATTTATACATTGAAAGTTAAAAGAATATGTGGAAAAAATACAATATTTTACTGATACAATTAAAATAGAAGAAGAAAATTAATTTTAATATAGGTATTGTAAGTGTCAATTAGGTTGGTATCAAAAAATTATTTTGTTTTAACTACATTATTACAAAGAACAGTTTTTTTTTACTTCGACAAGTACATTTTTAATATATACAATAATATATACATTTATTTATATGTTATTTTCAGTGAATTTTTCAACAAATTGTTATTATTAAAAAAAAAATAATACGCATATTAATATTCAAATGAATAAACAAATTTTATTTAATATGAAATATAATTTACAAACAAATATTAATATTTTATTGTGCATAATAGCCAAAAAACGAATACCTACAACATAATATACCTTATGTACATATAATGTTCTATGCATGTACACATGTAGGTATACAAAAATGTAATTTCGATCAGGAGCACGTGGCAGTACATCATTGCATGAATGGTATAAATGAGGTGGATATATTATACTTAAAAATAATGATAATTAATTTATCCATTAAAAATTCTGAGTGATTATCGGTGTAATATAATAAAATAATGTGAAATATTAGTTTTATATTGGTAAGAACTCAAAGAACTCAATATTTATAATTTTTATAGCTAGCCAAAAATTTGGAAAATACATTAGAAATTATTATGTTAATCATTAATAAATAGTTATTCGGTGTAAACTCAAGTCTCAAAAAGTATATATTTATATATATATTTCAATATTAAAACCAAAATAGTTGTGTGTGTATATTTGATTGTCATTTTGTACTTAAATAATACGTTTTGTCTAAATACATTAAAGGGATATAAAAGCAATTGTGATCAATGATTTAATATAGTTAGAGTAATGTAGTACTAACCTAAAATAACATTTTCAGGTTTTAAAATCTAAAACCAACTTTTTATTAATTCCATCAAAATTAATAATTTATATATTATATTGAGTAAAATAAATATATATTATAACAAATTAATATGTCCCAATGATGATGACTTACGGTCGAAACTAGTTGTAACTTATAATATATTTTTAAATACTGTCAACACATATTTGTTTTTATAATATATATTTATTTTTATTTTATTAAAGTATGACTTTTTTTAATTAATTAATTTAAATAAATAATTTTTTAATTTTAAATATATTTTAGATTAGATTATATTAGATAGGTGCGTTAAAAATAGAAAAATTATTTTAAAAATGTAATAAGATATATATAGTATTGAATAACATAATATATATATTGTATTATATCTTGTATTAAAAATTAGTTTTTGATTTTGACAATAACGATTTTTTTAAATTTTTACGTAATTTTTCGTTACTAAAATTTGTTTTATGTAATAATGAATTATTGAAAAACTCGATAAATAACATATTTAAAGTATCTAATAATTAAAATTTATTGCTGAAAAATAAAATTTATAAAATATTTATTTAATATAAATATTATATAAGTACATATATTTTTGGCGCTCATTCTACTGAAATTATGAGGAACAGATACTAAAAAAAAACTCAATCCATTCCTCGCTTCACTCAAAACTTAACAGTAAATAGATGTATAAATATGAAAGGAAAGAATTAATAAAAATTAAAAAGTGAATTATATAGAGGTAATAAATATGTTAATCTAGATATTGGACTGTTGATGAAAAAAATCTAGGAAGAAATAAATGATGGTTAAAGCTTATTATAAATTTGGCAATATCGAAAATAATGTATATATGAATATAAATATGTCCTTCATAGAAATACAAGACATGATGTTATTTAAAAATAAAGTTATCTGTTTAACAATAATTATTTTATAAAAGTACACAAAAAAAATTATAATATTTATTAAAATAGCAATTCATTCAACAAAATTACTGTGATAATACAATCGACAATTTTCAAAAATTGTGTTCAACAAAATATCGTTTATCTCTAACTTTTTAATATATTATATCAAACATATAGTAAAGAATTAAAAAAAATAACTTTGGTATTTTTTTAATAACTATAATTATATTACAAAAAAATACTGGTTTTTTAACAAAATGTTTATGATTTTATTGTAATTATTATCAAATTGACAAGTTATTTATTTAAATGAACAAAATAATATTAACAATAAACTTAAATTTTATTGTTGTCATAAAATAGTATATAGATGAATCAATTAAAGGCAGAATAGTATGAACTAGAAGAAAATCCGATTTGTCACTCGCAACTTTATTTTTATTTTTTTTTTTATGTAAAGCAAACTTAAAAACTAAACAGCATAACATTAATAATTGTACGACAATTGTAATATTTATAAGAAAATCGTTAATCACTATAATATGCTACTGCAAATATTACAATGAGACGGTCATCGATTTGCTTTTATACCATCATTCGCGTTTTTATTCTAAAAAATATTTTATACAACAATAATTTGGTACAGACAATAGGTAGAAACGATTATATATAGAAAATATATTTACAGAAACCATATACGCTACTAAAAACAAAAGGTTTCGAACCATGGAAACGCATCGTGTATCGGGTACACAAAATACAATGCTGAACTTTATAGCATAATATTTAACATTGCATAGAATACAATATAACATTCTACTCGTAATTAACGAAAAAACAATATAATTGTGTAAGTTAAAAGTTTAAAATTAATAATAACATATTTAAATAAATAAATAAAACAATATTATATTTATTTTAAATAATATGATTTCACTGGTATAACGCGGAATATCAATCTATTATCGTGTACAGTATGAATTCGATCAATATGTAGCATTAGTACTTTTCATTTCTATAAAACATAATTTTTGAAAAGTTTTTTCTTTTTGTACTACAACATTAGTGCGTAATACCCGGACTTGACCTACACATTTCACCGGAATATCCTTAAACTCTTTTTGAGGATTATGTGGGTCGGAACTGGATTTAAACTTTCGATATGGCTGACCGCTACAAAGAAGTATAGGGAAGTTTCGAAAAATTTGATTCGGTTTTCGCTTTAATGTCAAATTTTTTAATTATTTTAACACATTCGTGTGTAATTAGTATTTTTAGAAAACGAAATGCACGAAATCATGCGATATTTGATACAATAATATACTATCTGTTATTTTTGACTACTTTTAGTAGCCTATTGCATATACCTGTATGCTAAATTACATATAGTTTATTATAATATATATGCTTTGGTTGGATACATATATTTTAGTTTTATATTGTTCCCCAATGTTTTTCAAATTGTTTTTAATTTAATTAATAGAACATAGAAAGATGATATGCCACCTAAACAAAAGTTATAACCAAGATCTTATGCTTAATTTTTCATATTTCAAGAAAACATATTCATTAATAATGATATTAATATGAAGTTTTTCAGCACTTTTTCAATGTCTATAATTTTGTTTACGTCAATAATTCACCCACGGATGAGGGATGAGCAACATAATATTTATTAATATCTTACATGCATTCTGTAAACAATTATATCTACAAAAAATTTAGCTAACACAACCTTATGAAATGTAAACTTAACTAACAAACATTTTGTTTATGTGTAATCATCTATGTGGACGGTACCTATTAAGAGATAGAGAATAGTGGTATTGAAATTCTTGTATTCTATGGATATAGAATTACTATATCCCTATAAATTTTGGGTAACTCAGTATCTACATACAAATTACTTATATATCGATAAACTTCAATCTTGCATCTTTAATAAATAACCAGTTTGAAATATTATTATTAATACATATATACCTAGAGAAATACAATTATATAATGTTTACAAAAATGTTAATGATTAAATTAATTAAAACGTCAAAATTTTATTTATATAAAAATTTCCATGAAAATTTAAAATTACATTATTATATAATTCATATTTGCCATATTAATGATTATATCAGTATGCTATTTAAAAAAAAAATATATAGGTATATGATCTATATTGATGACAAATTAATGGCCGCCAACACACCCATCCCATGCTCTAAAAAGAGTGTACTAAAATATAGATTAAATGTATATTATATCAAACTGTGTTTTAATAAACACTTTAAAATGTATACCTAATCACCCATTATACATTTTATAAATTATTTAATCAAGAGATAGGTATATCATTATTTCAAATCAAAATTGAATTTATTTTATATTTATCTATATAGAATTGTATTTATCTTCATCGGTATCTACACAATATTTTAAGTACCTAGTTATATATAAATATATCTTTATCATTATCTAGATAAATATCTTGTTATTTGATTTTAATACTTTAAAAATCCATTATTTATGAGTAAATTATAATCGATTTACCTATAAATCGTTTTTTTCCTGATAGGTGCATATATATATTTTAGATTTAATATAATATATAACCAAAACAAGGATAATTTCTTGATAATATATGTGGGTTATTGGGCAATAAAATATTTAAATACTGCATTGCTGAATGTAAACTCCTACACAATATATTGTGAACTTCTATATAAACAAAAAAAAAACGTAGACACCTACACAATACTGTAGGATTATTATCTAGAAATACATATACCAATTTTGTACAATTGCATAAACAACCACTACTGACTGATTTAATATTTAATGTTTGTATTACATGAAAGGTATTATAAAATAGACATTTAACTGTTTACAATAAAATAACAGTAAATACCAGTCTGACCAAATACTTGTATAATATAATAGGAATATAGTTATATAGTAAAATTTAAAAAGTCATCAATATTTTTGTTTTCTCTACATATTGGGTTCAGCAGTTAAATAGTAATGTATAATTACTATTATATTACTCGTAAATTCGTAATATAGTATTTTTGTATGGTTAAATAACTTGTTATATAGAACGATTAATATGTAGAATAGGAAGTGGTTTTAAACCAAATTCTGGCAATGCCTTATAATTTAGTAACCGGTTTAAACCGGTTTAAGTCCATTTATTAATGTTCCATGCGTAAGAAACCGGCCATGTAAATAGATAGCTTAATTTCTAGAACCGATTTAAGCCCCGTTATTGTCTAATGCCAGTATTACACTAAATTGACATCAACATAAACACGTTTGATTGATATGCATTTCCAGCTTACATTCAACTTTTTGTGTTCATCAACAGAAATACTGATTGACAAATAATGGATAGAAATTGTATAATCTGAATTATCCACCACTTGAATTTTCCGAAAATGATCCGTAGGTCAACAATTTACTAAGTATAGGAATTAGTTCTAAAGTTAATTTTGATAACAATTAATATCTGAAAAAATAGTAAACATTGATCAGTGCTCACGTCATGTCAGTTAATATTACATAATCACACGAGTCAAATAAGTATATCATTATAATTTTCTATTAATATATAAGCACTATTATTATATTGCCAAATTTTTATCTACTCTCGTAGTAAATACAAATATGTCAAATAGTAATGTCGATCCAATGTAATAGTAAATTCATTTTCGACAATTCGATCGACTTGACATATTATTTGTTGACATAACATAGTAATTTAGACTATTTATATTTTCAGCGTACTGATATATTATTGAATGCAATACAGATTCTAAATTTGATCTGATTGTGTCTTAAAATCTACTTTAGATATACTTTCCGACATTTTTGATTTTGTCTCTCTAAAACCCCCAAAAATAAATTAGTTTATTAGGATATTTAAAAATTGATGTCTTAAATTTTTGTGAAAGTCAAGAAAAATGAATTAAGGAAATGAGGAAATGCAAAAGAATATTTCTCGACGAATTACAATATATTTTCAGCATTATTATCGTATCACTAGGTCAATCGGCATTTTTTAGCATGTGCCTGTGCGTAGTTGTGTACATTGTATACACGGTTATTATTATGCTAAACGTATTTACAAACATCAAAGATCAAATACTACTCATACAAACACACTATATAATGAGAATAAATCAAATGATTGCCTATATACAACCCCTTGATAAATGACGGCTTCTAATGTTCTTAATATAAAGTAATATGGTTTTATTTTACAATCACATTGAGTAACAAAAGATAATTTGTAATTTGATATAAATTATTGGTCGACAAATTTTGGGACGATAACAATAATAATATATTACAGCTTCTCTATATTTTTCATTAATACCAATACATATGTTTTATTGTCTCATTCATAAAATTTTATCGATGCGACAAAATAAGCCATCGTATACCTAAATCGTTTTATTTACTATAAGAAAAATGTACAACTCAAAATCGTAAATGTGTAAGTCACTACACGTTGGTGGAAATTAGGTTATATAATTGGGAGGCGGCTAAAACTATATATAAAATTACCAACTAAATAAAATTATTTCGCTGTACTCTATATTAACATTTCCCAACTTCAATATTGATGTATAATAAATAATTTAACATTACATATCAAACATCATCATTGACGACATTATGTGTAATGAAAATAACGAATAAATGTACTCATAAAATATTAACATGAAAAAATAAATAAATCATATTTATTTAGCGTATGGTTTATTATTACATGCATTATATTGAAAATACAGTTTTATTGGTATGCCATTTGATTAGTCATACTTATAATTATATATTTTTTACATTATTGTTACTAATAATGAATTATTCCGGAACTTATGTCCTCTAAATCAGAGCAATTTGTCGCTTCGATAATAGATACAGAATTATTTGTAGATTCGGAATCATTCAGAGTGTTCTTCCATACAAATAGATTCATTAACATACTCGTATTCATGTTTAACCTTTAAATCAAAGTAAAATAGGTATGGGTTTGTGAAATCCAGAATTTTTTTTTTTACTAAACGAAATAATTATAGTAAAAGTATCCACATAAATACATTTAAATATGATCATTTTTCAATTCATTTTTAAAAGAGTTTGCCATCTTTTAAAGCGGCTAAGCACACTTCAAGTCACCCACCCCCCACGATTTCCGCCAATGTTACTATACCTTGTCTCATGAAAGAAAGGCAGCGTTTCGCGCATATTAGACTGTGTCACAAATCGCTGCCGGGCCGTCGATTCATTGCGTAGTTACACCTGAACTGAGTGTGGAAGGAGCACTAGGCGAGGTGTAGCGTGGGGATGCACTAGACCGACCGGTTTTCGTCAAGACCCACTACCTTTCTTTCATGAGACAAGGTATATACTAATGTACTGACAGTGTGATATATCGTGCATTTTTAACGAGATATAGTAACGCGGTATTTGATCCTTTACTGTATACGAAACCTCTGTAATTTAAGCAAATTCAGTATTTTGTATTGCAATATAGTCATTATTATTGCAAGCTCGATACGATAATAATAAAATATTCTAACGAGAATTTTCCATTAGAAACACAACACCTACTATCAGTGATTATTATTATTGTTGTAATATTTTCCAAAACGCTATGGAAAATGTATATTATTGTATATATAAATATAATCAACCGGTACATACTCGCCGAGTACATATTCGTTGGCCAAAGGGAGAATAATATTTCGCGTAGTCATATCCAAAGTAACATGAAAATATTTATTACACATTAAAATTCCAATATTCAATATTTTATTAATATTTATTTTTCATTTAATTTTGATTTTATATTCATTAGATTAATAAATATTTTATAAACATAAGAAAATAAATGTTAAAAACAGACAAATTTCGTACAAGTAGTTCGGATTCGGTCTGGTTTAAACCCGGGACATTCTCCATCAAACGACCTATACACTACATATCGACCTACCTATCGGAGATTAATTTTCAATCGAAACATACAGTATAGGTATGTAGTAAATAGCATATAAAGCCAAATAGCATATATAATAATATAGCATAATAACAGCATATTATTGTTTAATATCTGATCGATCTAAACGAGAAAAAAATCCAATTTGAGGTTAATAACGTAGAGGAACATTCCTGAATATTCCTTTAATGACATTGAATACCGATAAGAAAGGATATTTTGAAATTAGATTTTTAAGAGAAAAAGGTGAGTTGTGGTTAATTATTATTCAACGACAATTTCTCGTTCAAAAAATTGTACATTCTCAGAAAATATTCCTTTAATGACATATACGCACAGATAGAATTTCTTGAAATTCGATCTTTAAGGGGAAAAGAGGTGGTTGGTCAATTATTATTCAATGCCTAGCCCAAACTACTTGTCATAGAAAGTTGGGATTTTCAGAAAAAATGCCTTTAATGATATAGATACACGTACGGAAAAGATTTTTTTTAAATTTGACCTTTAAGTAGGAGATGGTAATGAGAGGTAAATTATTGTTCAATGCCTAGCTCAAACTACTTTTTATAGAAAGTCGACATTTCAGAAAATATTCCTTTAATGACATAGGTACACGTACAGAAATGATTTCTTGAAATTTTACATATAAGAAGAAAAAGGGCGGGGAGGTCAATTATTATTCAACACCTAGCACAAACTACTGACCATAAAAAATATTAATTAAATCATAGAACTGTTAACGGATGAACTGCAAATCCGAGTATTTAATTTTTTACCTATATATAAGTATATCACTACAAATATCATATACAGATATTATAGGTATAATACTAAATATATAAATACTAACATATTTAACTTACGATATTATATAATATTAAATAATAAATGTTTATTAATTATTAATTATTGATTAATTATTTATTTGTTTCTTAATAATTATAAACATTGAACAATGATTGTAGGTACATTAAATATTTATATTTCAATATTAGTTAAATAATTAGTCAATATTTATTAATATTTTTTTTATTTATTTATTAATTGACTTAAGTCCAAATACATTTACAAAATTATAATATAATGATAACAATGATAGTACTTAAACATTAATATATAATATGTATATTGTATACACTAAATAACATTAAAGTTACTAACTATATAATTCAAATTAACATTTTATAATTAAGTTTCTCATTATATAAATTAAATTTAAGTTCCTACTAAGAAAACAAAAAAAAAAAAAAAAAAAAAATTACAATAGTTATCATCGTGATTTTATTATTAAAAGGTACTAAATCGTATTTTTTTTTCAAAATTATCTTTTTCAAGGAAATGATCTTAGATTATAAAGGCGCATTTCTGAGCTATAAATCAAGTTTCTACGATAATTATCGCCAATTTACGGAGAAGTAATAGGTTTTAAAATGCTTAAAACTAAAATATACATACATATTTATCAAAATGAAAATTAACGATTAATAGAACCAAACCATAAAATAATGAATGTTGCAAGCGTGGACTTGGTTTTAAATAAATAAGTAACCAATAGGTACAGAATGATTTGGAGACAAAATCGTTAAATAAAGTTTTATCAGAAACATGGCATAAGAATTATATCTTCTATTTTGCAATAGACATAATCAAAATATTGTACATTGGGAATTGTTACCCGGGTATAACCCTCGTACGGTGGTGGTGGTTTGTTTTTGGAGGAGGTGTCGTCGGGGGCTGCACAAAAGTCGTTCCGACATAGTCGAGACGTTGATTACACGTTTTTACTCATAATCAACGTCGTCGAGGTCGTAATGATACGTATATACGGTGTGTCCGGTATTTCGTAATGGCGTCTCGGTGATGATAATATCGCATCTATATAACTATATTATTGTCGTGGTCCAAATATTATTATATTACACGGGGGGTGGGGGGAGAATATTGGCCGTTTCGAACATCTGTTTCGTCGCATTCCCGCGACCACCGTCGCACATACAACCGGTAAACGGTCCGCTATTAACGCTATGTCGTTATTGTTCCCCGTCGGATATTCGTCTGCCGTTAAAACGTATATTTCGAATCCTCCCCCCCCCCCACCCGCCACACACACTCAAATCATTCGCATTTACTTCACCTCCCCCTCCCCCCCCCGCCCAACCATCGTTTTATATACCGATACGAGCGCCAAACTTTTTGCACACTCCACAAGGTGTACGACTATCAGGAATGGGGGGGGGAGGGGGCGATCGGTCAATACGATTATAGGCCACAGTCCGTATAATATAATATACGATAAAGGTATAATATACATATATATTCATACTCGGGTCGTGTGTATTATTGTAAAACTTAAATTTGTTTTTACGCGCGCACTACAAAACGAGATAATATGGGTTATGTGATTTTCAAACGCATTACGACGATGATAACGATATACGTATATATATCATTGTATACGGCGCGGTACCCGCCTAACCGTATAAATCCGTGGAGAAATTTCTATTCCGGCGGCCGGCAAATTTTTTCGGAATCCTGTAGACATTTTTTTTTTTTTTTTTTTAAACTATTTTATTAGATTTTTTTATCGCGCTGTAACGCAAATGTCCTAAACCGATCACCCTACGCACTGTTCGAAAAATATTCAACGTAAAGTGCAAAAAGCGAAAAATTCGAGATGTTTCGAGTTTTACAGACAAAATATATTTAAAAAAAAATCGGATCCATGGCAATAGTTTCGTAAAACTGTTAGCCGCCGACCCACAGATTTCGAGACATGCGTCGTACATATTATTATGTACAATATATAAGTATGCGCGTTTTGACGTAAATGCATTTAATGCTCGTGAGTGTACAGGTCACGGAATCGTGTAAATATTATGTATGCGAATTTGAGGTTTATTATATTTTTTTATTATATTTTAGATCAATATCTAAAATATAATAAAAAATAGTTCGAAAATAGATAATTTGAAGGGCCGTTGAGTACTAGAGTTTAATAGTAAAAACGGGAATATTTTGAATTTTATCAATAAAAGAATATCTATAAAATATTTTAAAATATATTCCAAATCGATGGAAATACATTAAAGAACAGTTAGGCAGTCGACAAAATTTAGTTTACGTCGTATATTGCGATGTCAAAACCTTCATATTCGTACAGGATTCAAAAACATATAGATCATTAAAATTTTTAATCGTGGTTTATAGATGACTTTTTGAATTTCGTTTACAAACTTCAGATATTAAACTTAACATTTACTTGATTTAGTAATTGTTAAATTTAAGAGAATCGTCGATTTTAAGATCTGGGATATTCTGAATTTTCCGTCAATAAAATATCTGTAGAACTTTATCAAAAAACACCAAAGTCGTACTTATATTTTAAGTTAAGTCGATGTTGATGACTAAAGTGACCGACCTCAAATATTTTGGAGATAAAGAAAAATTTAGGAATTACCTACTGATAATTTAGATTACATGCAGAATGAGGAAGCTAGTTTTTAATTATTGATTTTGTTTTTATTCTGAAAACAAATTTTATAATAGAAAACTCGATTTAATCGGTGCATTTATATTTTAAATCCAAATTGAATCAGGGATGTACAGATCATTTTTGATTAGCTTGTATGTATTACATTTTTAAGTATTAACACTACTAGTGACATAATTTTATTCATTATACAGAATTTATATTGATTTTTATTTAATTATTACAAATTAGAATTTATTCATCTAACTTTCCAATTTTAACAGATCAGAAATTTTCTAAAATTAAATTACATCAATACATCAATGATGATTAGTACTTAACTAATTAATAATGATTATTTGTAAAAAAGGAATAGTGATATAGATTCAAGTTAAATTAATTTAATTAATAATAAAGTTACTATATAATATAAAGTACAATAAAAATACAACTCATTAAAATAATAAACAATATAGTCTTTCAATTAAAAAAAAAAAAATTTTCCCATTTTAAAGATTTGCGCTGGGTGCAATATTCCGTTGCTACATACGATTTTAGTGGTTGTTGATGACAAATATTATAATATATAATAAAATGAGTGAATGAGTGAACAACACTGTAAAATGTGGTAAATATCATTATCAGCTTATTTCTTAATAAAATAAAAATAGTTTTCAATACCAGGGTATGAATTATCGTCACAGAATTTAACTTATTCTGTGATTTATAAATTATTATTTTTTTGTTTATTAACGCCCAAGAGAGCATTAGAGTATATGAAGAGTTGCTTATTAAACTTAAGAACAAATATTATAACAAATATTAATGTATACATAATGAAATTAATAGCATTTTGAAATATGAAGATAATTTTTATAAACTATAACTTTTGATTAATTTATTATTTAAAATTTTAATTTTAATTTCAAAAGTTTTTTTTATTAAGTTTAAGTTAATTTCGAATTTCAGAATCACTATCAAATATAAAGTCAATATCATCACAACCATTACAAACCAATAGCATACGAACTTTGAAGTCGATTAGAACTATAATAATGTACGTGGAATGTCTTATAAAATGTAACCTTAGATCTAGTGTAAAAAGTTTGAACCAACCAAGGTACTTCTTTTAGGATTTTGGGACGCATAATGTAACTCTAAATAGAATTGAAAAAATAAATGACACATCATTAAATTTACGTTTAGAGGAAAGTGACTGTGTACCTTATTTCAATAAAATATCCTATACATTGTGACAGCACATATAGGTATAAGTAAATTTATATCGCATTGTAACAATACAACATTATGTAGTATTTAGTAATATATGAGTATACATGTTCATTGATAAAGCATCGAAATTTTAACTCATGCGACGTACAAAAAGCAACCGTCTGTATATATAGGTTCCTATAACAACGTATATAGTATCAGTGGCGGAACTAGGCGGAGGAGGTAAACGGTGTTTGATCAAACTGTTGATAAAACTTTTGGTGGCTTAAGTATTTTGGCTAACGTAAAATTTTAGAATGTATAATAAACATAACTGCCAGCATATTCAGGGCTATCCCGTTAGGTAGTCTAAGGGGAGGGGGACAGTTGCTTCTTTCCCATATAAAACACCAGTCAATGCCACGGTCAGTTGATGAGATTTTTTTATTTTTTTTTTTGCTTAAATTTTTATACTTTTCGTGTCAAATTTCTAGACTTTCCGCCTGTGTAACGTGAACTTAGCATTTAAAATCATATGTGCAGAGTCATGTATATAAGTATTCAATATCTAAATTAATTAGAAAATCAGTAGCCCTCAATCTAGATATAGTAGGAATACGCATTTTTTGAAATAAAACAATTAATTGATTCTAAAATTTGAATCTAAAATTGAATCTTAATTAATATCTATACATTACGAGCATTATATGCTCTAAAAATATTAATATATTATTATAGCTAAAATATAATAAAAATCTTACGTACCATTGACCTATTAACTGACAGACTGACATCTAGTATAAAGTATCCTGAGATATTAACTAATATGCAAAAATTATCATTGCTTTTGAATAAATTAGCTATCTACTATATTGTCTGTGAAATTTAATGATAACAAATAAGTTAATGTGCATGGAATAAATAGTGGTACATGAATATGTATGTGCTTATCATAATATCATATTGTCCGAATATATGATAATATACTTGCAGGAACTGAAAATGTGTAGTCCATTCAATTGTTGTATTAAATATTATATAAATTATATCATATAAATTGTATGGTTATAGTATAAAATAAATTAATGAAA
This sequence comes from Pemphigus obesinymphae, assembly GCA_025469235.1. Taxonomy (NCBI): domain Eukaryota; kingdom Metazoa; phylum Arthropoda; class Insecta; order Hemiptera; family Aphididae; genus Pemphigus; species Pemphigus obesinymphae. The sequence continues at coordinate 33,467 of JAIPRL010002581.1, forward strand.
AGAACCATATATATAATGGTGTACTTTCAATCCCACATGGAAAGTTGGGTAATTAATATTGAAATTTTGTGTATGAAAAAAACAATTTGAATGCAAAATAGAATGCCACGAATACTTCCACACCCTCCAGTAGTATCTTAAAATATCAATACAATATTAATTAATACCAATGTAATGTACACAACTAAATAAATAACTTCATCAATACAAGTTTTAAATAAATATTGAATAGACTTTAAATAATTTGTTCACAAACAATTTTTTTTTGTTTAATTAAAATCAGTATGATATACTACATCAGCAATAATTTTAATATAAAATATAGGATATAATATCATAGACATTTTTAATTCCTTACTTGTGAGATCTTAATTTACATCACTGTAAATGTGTTTCAATAATTGAAATACCAAATATATACAAATTTTAATTCAAGAGAACTAAAGAATATTTATATCGCTATAAAGAATTATAATTTATCGTGAAAATATAAGCATAATTTTATATATTTTTTTAAAAGGTTTACTATTTTTTTTTTCAGAAATCTTTATATTTGGATATAAATTATACTACTTTCGTTTAGTTTTATATGCTAGAAGACATAAAAGCTATAAGACTAAATACAATTTAAAAGAAAAGATGGTTTCTTTATAAATATTGTAAGGACATTATTTATTATGTTTTAATTAAAATTAAATTATGATTTTAATATCGGTTTAGAGTTAAATTATTTGTGTATAAAATTATTATTAATTTATAATTTTCATTAAATTTATTATGATCGCTTGTTAGAAATGTTTTCTCATAATACAATAAAAAAAATAAACATAATAAATGAGCAATTTCAAAATGCATTTATTTATGTTTATTTATATTGATTTAAAATGAAACGCAAAAAAAAAATTAAAAATAAAACGAAAAAAGGATATAATAATCGGGAATCGTAGGTACCTTTATATAGCTTATACTTGTATATTTGAATATTTACTTATAATCGTACCCACAATAATAATGATATATTATTGCGAGTTGACGAAATAATTAAATATTTCAAGTCCAACCGTTTATTATCATACCGAAACGGTTCATCGCGCAAAATGGATATCGTGCGCTCGGGTTATTCTCGTATTATATTATATAGACTATAAAATGGATGAAAAAGAAAGAAAAAAAAATTTATTAAGTAAGTATATATATATTTAATGCCAAAAAGGGGGACAGATTGGGTGTTTTTGGCAAACACTTATGGACGATAAACACTACTAGCCAAAGGATATTTTGGCGCGAAACCGGACGAGACGAATGTATATAGACAGTGAAATTTCAGATGATAACCACTATAAGTATGCGATTTAAATACGATTGGGGGAGGGGGACAACACGGGGCTTTGCGGTTGTTTGACGTAGGCATACGAATTCTCAAACAACGGGGATGATGTGCTAACGGCATGCGGTTCCTCTTCATGCCTTGCCGAAACCCTCAGAGCATTTTATTACTGTTAAAAGTGTATACCACACCCGATCGTTTGAAAGTTTAAAAGTTTCAAGCCCGTGGTCATCAAGTGCGTTTTAAAATCTACAGACTGGAAACTCGATTTTTATTATACGCCCATATATATATATATATATATATATAGAGAAAAATGTTGTTTAAGTTTAACGGACGTGGACGTGGTTATTTGTGGTCTTATGTATATACTTACTATTATACTTATTATACCGTCGGTAAAGTCCGGACTGTGGTACATTTACGCGTACAGTTTAAAACGCAATGTTCTAACTAATAAAACTAGCTAAACCGTGTCGAGTACTTAATATACACACATGTGTGTGTGTGTGTGTGTGTGTGTGTGTGTGTGTGTGTGTGTGTGTGTGTGTGTGTGTGTGTGTGTGTGTGTGTGTGTGTGTGTGTGTGTGTGTGTGTGTGTGGTGTGTATGTGGATAAATTTAAGCAGCTAAAGGAAATGTAAAAACTATCATCGTAACAAAACTCATATGTTTTTATGTATACCTATCGAGAATAATTGTGAGAGTTTATTTACCCTTGCATTGAAACCGTTTGAAAAATATTGTGAGTAAGTAATAAAAAGTACCAAAATGCAGATATTTTTATTTTAAATAAATTTTTACAAAAAGAAAATGCTCTTATAGTGTATCTAAATCTAATAAAAGACACTACAATAATTTATGAGTTACTTATATTTATATGCATATTTTCATAGAAACGATTCATGTCAAAAACATTATTAGTATGATAAAATTAAAATATTAATAGATAAATTCGGTAGAATTAATATACGTAGAAGTATGAAAATGTACTATCTGAAACTTTTGTCATAAAATAACTTCTCATTTATATACCGTAAAAATAACATTAATTATTGATTAATTAATCTAAATAAAAATGTATATTTTCTTTTAAACAAGTGGAACTTTGTCTAAACTTTGGAATACATTTGTTTTTCAATAGAATGTGAAATCAATTTAATGAATATATAAACCATAAGAATGAGCTCCAGAACAGTTTGCTTAGTAACGAATATCCTGGGTGATATAAAACTGTTAATATAAATATATTTAATTGTTTATCAATATCACTTTTGGTTGAAACTTAAAAAAAAAATTATCTAGAAAATACACAGTTGACATTATTTAATGTGTCCATTTTTGAAAATTATAAACAGTAAAAAAATTGTGAGAAAATCTGAATATTGTGAATTACACAGATAATAATACAAAATAACACTTATACATAATTTTAAAATTAAATTTTGAATGATATAATAGGTATTAATTGGTATAAAAATGTCTACTGTTATATGTATAATTGTATAGAAGATATGTAATAATACCCATACGAAAACATTTATTTTAATATTTAGAAATGTTCAATAGAGAAAGGGAATACATTATTTGGAGATTTTGATAACATTAAAAAATATATTTAATTATAATTCCCACATATTTTCTATATAAGTTTTAATTATTTGTGGTCTGCATCGCAAAATGTTTAATATGTTAACTATTCGATTGTATTGATCGATAGCATTTGATACAATTGTATTATTTTTATAGATCCATCATTTTTTCATAATTTTCACTAAATTAATTAAATCTATAATTTGGTAATAATAATAATCATACTCTCTTATTGATTTACACTGTCGTATAGTCATTGACCATTCCAAGTTCTTATCAGTAAAGTATTTAAATCGTATTTTATTTAACCAGTATGGTACTGATAAATCTATTATAAATGATACATATATATAAATATTTTTTTTTTTATTAATATGGTATTGGTTCAGTATCTCAGAATCTCTACCCTTCATAAATATGCCACGGTGTGGTACTTATTTAAACGTTGAACTTAAAATACGAATTTGTTAACTAATAAAAAACTAGCCGAACCATGTCGAGTGAGTAGCAATAAAATATATAATGTAGGTATATGGGAATGGAATAAGAGCCAATGGTATAGTAAAAGCTATCATAGTAATGAGACGTCTTGTGGTTTTATGTTTCGGATTAAATTGTTTTGGTTTTACTATTACAGTGAAACCGTTTGCTGAAGTGATGAATTCAACGTGTGCTAAATATAACATGATATTTATTTATTTTTTTTTATCTCTAAGTTATTGTTTTATTATCTACAATTATTAATAGTAAATTTTAAGCCTATATAGGAAATAACTGTTATATTTATGTATATATTATATCACCCACTAACTGTTAGAATATATTAAATTTTATTGCGTTATTAGGTTGAATTATTAAAAAGAAAAATAATTAAATAACGATATATAAATATAATTAAGATTGAGCAGGTAAATAGATTTTTTGTAAACTCTTCATGTTTAAATAAATTTAACAATTTGGCTTAACAAGAAATAAAACCGGATGAATATGAGGTGAAAAAAATTATTTTTCAGGTAGCATACTGGTGGCAAGTGTATTAAATATAAATACATATAATGAAAACTTATCATTTCAATAATATGATTCTAAACATGACTTCCTATATAACTATATAATTAATATTTCTGTCAAACAAAGAAAATTTTATAAAATTAAAAATTAATAATAATAATATACATATAATAGTCAGATATAAGATGTATGATTATTTTTATTTATTTATTTTGAATAACTGAAGTACTAACTATAATCAATATTACAAATGTTGTTAATAAACATTAATTTACTATAAAATTAAATATTTTTAACTAATTTACATTTAAATAATAGTATAATAGTTAGATTAAAATATATTCAATCTTCTAAACATTTCAGTCTTTGAAAATCTAAAAATTCTATAAATGGAAAAACAAATTTAAAAAATTTGGAGATTTAATCCTTATAAATATAGAACTAAAAAACATATTAAAATTAAATTTCGTCATTTAAGAATAATTATGTTTTGAACTACGAAAATTGATGCAATAGTGTTTTTAATCTTTTAGCATCAGTTTCTTGTAGCGTTTTGTAACATCTGACAATAAATTTTATACAGAAAAAAATAGTTAAACATTATTGTAAAACTACTAGCTCTCTCGCTATGCTTAGGATCTAAATGTTAAAATTAAGTTTATATTGTTTTGGTTTATAAAAATTAATTTATAGACCTAATACTATTTTAATTGAAAAACAGACAATTTTTAATAACTTTTAAATATAAAAAAACTATCATAAAAAAAATCTTTTAACTTAACGAAACAATTTCACTCATTATATTAAGAGTTAAAATAATAACTAATTATACATACATTTTATTTATTTTGCAAAAAAAAACGAATTAATAATCTAGTATATTAATTACAATATTTAGTTTATGAAATACATATATTGTAAATATTGATATTAGTAACCACAACATTGTATTAAAAAACAGACGGACGTCTAATTTAAATCGAACAATACCTACTCCCTGATTTTAATCGGACAGATGAGCAGACAGAGAGATTTGACGAGCATATAGCACGTATAAACTTATTTAATAATGTTTATCTATATTAAGTCTAAACTTATATTTAGAAACTTAAAATTGTATAGGAAAATATTGATAATCTATGTAATCGATTATTATTCCACATCAACTCAGTATACTATAGGTACATATCAAAATATGTATAACTGAAATCGTATAAGAATTTATTAGTGTTTTACGATAAAACAATACTAAATCAACGTGTAGGAAATTATAATGTATTGAATCCCATAAGATCGTAATTTTAAATTAACGAACCATCAATGATAATATTGTATCGTAAGTTTCAACACTGTATTTAATGCTAAACATTAAAACATTAAAATCGATAACAAGTATTAACATACAAATAAAAACAAATGCAAAATGTTCTGTCGATAGTTCAATGGAAACAATGGTAATTAAATATGATATAATTACGTTTAAAGATAAAAATGATACGTAATATTAAGTATTTAGATAAAAACTACTTAGATACCTACATTAAAAAAATATCACAAGACGAAAGAAACAAATGTGCCTGAAATGATACGTGTCCTTGGTTACAGTATTTTCTTTTCATATTATCTATTTTGGTTAAATGATATTGTATTTATGTTTAAAAAAAAAATAGTTTAAAGATTTGTCAACGAATTAATATGGTTTTGAATAAGCTGTGGTCGAAACGATAGCGTGTTGATGAATTTTAATCACTATATATATACTATGTAACGTGATTTATTCTCATTTGTAGTACATAATTAAAAATTAATTAATTTGAAAAAAAAGAGAGCGCAGTACGTTCAATTTTGATATTTTTGATGTTTTATATCATACTAATTAAATTAAAATCAAGTTTTAATTTATGTTTATTTATTTTATTTTTTAATTTCGTATAAGCTTATTTTAAAATAATAACATATGGAATATTTCAACCGTATATATTATTATTATATCGTTAACAATAACCCTATAGTGTGCAAGTATATCGAAAAAAATATGTTTATTAGAATAGTTTAAAATAACCAATCAAAATAAAATATTAGTTTTCATAAAAAAATATATGTACATGTTTTTTATTTTTAAATATTATAATATCAAAAAATCATATTTTCTGATACGTTAAAAAATTTATTTAGAACAAACCTATATTTTTTTTAAATTTAACGCCATAAAGTGCTTTAAATTAAAATAATATAGTTGTAATGGGTTTGATCTATATCGGTTAGTTTTCCATCTCTTCCATTTCATTTAGCTTCACGAGAAAATCGTGATACACAAAACTGTTTTGACCATTAACATTACGCGCGATTTATATTCCCTACAAAAGTTCAATAAATAAATAAATGTTCCATGTACACCAAGCGTTTGTTTCAGAGATATCATAATATTCAAACATAGAATATTATATCATCACGATAAATGTACATAAATGTATGGAATTTTAAAACACCATCGATTTACATCGAATATACATTAACATTTTAAGAGAATAAATAATATATAGGTATAGGTATTCTTAGTGTAAATTTAGTACAATATTATGATCAAAATTAATTAAAATATAGTTATAATGAAAAAAAAAAACAAATTATAAAGTATTATCTATATATATATATAAAATATAATATATACTATCTATGTTTGGTTACGGCATATACGATACAGTGTTATATATTATACGTTTATAAAATAATAAATTACAATTAAAATTAATTTTATATTATAATACATAAATAAGACAAAATAATATAATGCTGATATTATTTTCCAAGACATAATCGTTGATCACATAATGTAGAAATGAATTTATCGTACGAAATAATTTGCATAAAATATCAATATTCCATTTAAATTGGTTATAGAGTTCATAAATCATACGATGGCGTACCTGAATTGGATAACACTGCGTGCTGTCAAAAAGTTGTCGGCGAATAATATTAAAATATAATGTTTAATCAATTTTCAAATTTTTCCAGCATTTTTAAATCATTAAAACAAACTATACACATTTAATATTTAAAATTTTTATTTTATTATTCACTGTAAAATTAGTTAATTGGTGGGCTTTGCTTGAAAAGATCCATCTCGTATTTTCGACATTCGTTTTGAAGAACTACATCATTCAGTTTAAAACGTTTCAAATAAATTTCGGCATTAGGTATTATTTATTTATATATCAAATTAATACAATGTTTCTAACCCATTTTATATCAAATCCCAAATGTTTGAACAATATTAATTGTTTCTTATAATTTATAATAACTTATTAGTGTTATTTCTTCTTCTTCTTCTTTGTAAACGTTTGCACCTTAAGTTAAGACATTTGATTCCTCCAAAACATTTCTCCATATTTTCCTACCAGCACTATCATATACTAGCAATTCTTGCCCACACTCACTCAGATATTCTTCTATTTTATTTATCCAACGTTTTTTCAGCCGGCCTTTTGGCCATTTCCCTATCATGGCTTTTTTTATGATTTCACTGAATCATCAAACACGATTCTTCTTTGCTCATAAATATATACTTATATTAGATTTATTAAAGATTGTACCACTTTATTTGTCCATATTATATATACATAAAAGAATTAGACATCTTCAATGAACTTTTATTATGAAATGGTTATTATGAAAATGTTCCATTGATTGAATCTGTATATTGTCATCAAATATAATTTATATTAGATAGAATATTATTTTCATTAGTGATACATAAAATCATCATTTGATAATGAAAATGTGTTTAAAATCAACTAATTAAAAAAAAACTTTTTTTTACATAAAATAGTATTCTGTTTTCGGAATGAAAAAATGTGCCTTTCTTTTGTAAGGCAATTTAATTTAAATAGTAATTTAAAAAAATTCGATTTATAACGTATTTCATACTAAGCCCGTTTGCTAAAGTATGTAATAGTGATTCATGTAGACAAATAGTAATGTTACATAATTATTATTCATAAAATTATTATTGAGCTCAAAATTTAATGACCCAAAAAACTTTTAAATAAAAATATAAGTTAAATTGATCAATTAAATTTGCCTCTAATTAAGACTTGAAAAATACAAAATAAAAAGGAATTTACTATTATGTATATTAGTATTATCAAATAGACCCAAAGATTATCGCATTTAATAAAATAATAAATATCTTAATCAAAATAAATAATAAAACAAATAATTTTATATGTATCATTAGATGATTAGATAGGAACATATTTCTGATATCAATATTTTGAATTTATAATATTTAATGAACTATGAAATCGTGATTATTCTTTAAATTATGATTAATAAATAAAATGTATATTTAATTTTGTACAACTGAATGAGAAAATAAAATTGAGAACAAAACAGTCAAGATATAAAAAAAATATAAATGTTAAAAAAATAAATAATTTTTATATTTTAATTGTATCCTCTAGATATTCCGCCAAAAATTCCAAATATAATACCTACTTGAGTGCCATTTTTCTACGTCGATAAATATTTATATTTTATTATTTTGTAATGTATTATAAACGCGACCCAGAAACTCGTATTATATTAACGTGGATAGTTTGAATTTTGACATTTCCACTTTTAAATATTTCCGATATTTGATATTTTCCCCGAATATTTGTACCGGTTAACATGCGGTTACGATATTGTAATAATATTAAAATATTGTTATACCTACTTAACTACTCGTACAATGTTCGTGTTGTGTTACCAATAAAACAAAAATATTATATATTTGTTGGCAAATCAAGCAATATGGTCGCCTTGGTATGGGTCAAAACACTAAATAAATCTCAATACGTTTATATTATTAATTCGGCCTGAATTTGACGTCGTTATTTCCCGAAGCTATTTTTTAAATAGCTTTGGCGTTTGTATATGCGTATGTTCATCGCATTATATCGTATAATATCGTTCGACTATTATCAGGAAACTGGCCTTAAATCGGCCGTCCATTGTCCTTGGTTCACAATATATCAAAAGTGACGTTTATGGTCAGGACCTTCATCCACGCGTGCCCCGGATGGCCGTCAAATTGTTCCGAAAACCCTTAGTTTCGGTGGGGTAGGGACGGCGATTGCGGTGGACACTTAAAATTACTGCCCGGTTTTGCTGCGGAACAGTTCCGGTCTACCTAGTCCTTGCGCGCTTATACCACATGCTCTGCGCGGTAGCAAAAACGCGGTACAAGGTACATGATGTATATATATATATATAGATACGACCTTGTATTAATAACTAACTTTTGTCGCACCATTGTATACCGAGAGGTGAAAGTGAATTATCTGAAAAATCGATATTCCCACACGTGATTATTTTTACGTAAGTTTTAATTAATTTTTGAGCTTAATTGTTTTTTTTCTCGAAAGTTTCCAGTGTATTGTTTATGTAGATGATATCGAGCAAGTTAGAAGAGTACTGGGAAAATATTTTCGAAAATAACTCGTTCGATTCGATATTATTCTTTTAAAAAAACAACAACAACAAAATATTAAAATTAAATTATGAATTTGTTCGAGATCCGTGTTACCCATTTAAAAAACAGGAACTTGTTTTTACATTTGGTAACTATGATAATGTATATTGTGTAAAGATTACATAACAAATTACAATAAGTGGTGTAAAAGTTGTTTAGAAATAAACTAAGATATAGTACAAATTAAAAATAAAGAATACTTAGAACCAAGTTAACGTTCAGTAAACATTTTCTCGATGGTTCGCTTGACGTGAAAGCTTATAATTGGGCTGATTATGACGTAAATATTTTTATGGGTTGCTATGGTGATCTTTGGAGCTATAAGAAGGAACATGGAAGAAGATTAAAGAATGGAAACTCGGACTATCTCTGAAATCTTTGAGAAAGAAAAATATTAAAATGAAACCTGCGTCAAAGTGCCTAGAGGAAAGAGTAGGAATTTTTAAAGTATTACGGATGAGGGAATAATAGTAGTTAGGATATATTATCATGAGGATAAAAGAATTATATGAATAAAATTTTTTTGAGACGCATCCTAGTCTTAACTGATCATTTGAATGATAAGAATGCGAAACTATTCCACCGTACTCTAGTATGGATCGCACTACAAGCAAAATACAGGGTATGAAGGCAACTAGCAGAAATTGAAATTTTGGTATTACGTTTGATGAAACGCAATACTTTAAGAGCTATACCAAAAGTAACGTTGACGTGTTAGACAAAATTAAAAGAAGTAATGAAATATGTAGATTTATGAATATGATTCTCTTTTTTTAAGGTTTAAATACATTTATATTATCATATACTAATTTAAATACTAGTGTATATATATCTCTTTGAAATAAATTAAATAAAACACATTCTTGAAGTATGTAAAACTTGCATGTTTCTATTCAATATGAAACAAAATACGATATTCAACAGTTAATAAAATATGAATAATAAACTATAGGGCAACAATCGATTGCCAAACAAATAATCTTCCTACGGTAAAAATATTAAGAACGATAGACGGACACAACGAATATGTAAGGATTATAAACTCTGTATTTATATAAACCTGAACACTATCAAGATATTGTGGCAAGGACATAACTTGGGAAATGATAATATAAAATAAATCTCTTTTTTTCTTTAAAGGCCAACTGGATAGATCGATGGATGTTTACAATTCAATCGATGCACAATTGTCAAGATGTTCAAAATATTAAATATTAAATATCGATACGCAACGGTTAGTAGTCTAATTACCCGCACATTCTGAATTATTTTGTCCCGTCCTGGTCCAAAATTTTATCTAAAAAATACCCCGACTTAGAATGAAAAATTGTTATTTCAAGAAATTCAGATTGTGAAAAAATCGTTATTTATGATCATTACCTAATAATTATTATGAATTCTATATAGGTAACTGTATTATTTGTGATCGAGACAAAACTTACTTTATAACAGGATTTATTTTCTAAATAATTTTAATAATCTAACAAATATTCCGGGAAGTTGTAACCACCTATTTTTTAAGTATTCAAAGAACCGTTTATCGATATCTATATATTATATAATCCCTTGTTACCGATTAACAGTTCTCAAAATTTTTCGGCTTACAGCTATTTTTGGAAGAAGTTTTAAGCCCTGGTTTTTATGAAAATTATAATACACCAAAATGCGCCTTTAATACGTATTTACCGTACTGGGATCAGATAACAGTACGTGACAATATGAATAATGATATATGGAACTAAAAAAAAACCTGCACGTAACGCTACAGATGTTTCAAACTTCATAAATACATAAAATATTTTCAATAATATAGCTTTTTAGTTCCATTTAGTTCCATTAATAATATCTAAAATTATTGAATTCATAACTATATTATGTACTTCCAAAATTTTAAAATAATTTTAAGTGCTTTTCATTATCAGAAATCTTTAAAAATTATATTTACACTTATGACGTTGACTTTTCTACTGGTTCTGTATTTCTTTTTTTTTTTACATTTTAAAACTAATACAAACGCATTATCAACAAACGATGGGATAATCCAATGGGATTTTCTTAGAATGGTTGTTTAATGTGGCATGTTTGCTAAAATTAGATTATATGAGGTTTGTGATATGCTTGCCGAAATCGAAGATATTTTGCATTAATATTTATTAATAATAAACTTAATATTTAATTTATAACAAGTACTGATTCACTGATTAGTATTTTATTGTATTTTGTTTTTCCTTTGATATGTATATGTACTGTATTAATTATAATAATGGTTTTCCCGTATTTATTTAACACTATGTTAATAGAATAATTTTTAAGCTTCAAAACAATATGGTGAATACATATTAATAAATTGTGAAGAGCCTGTTAAGATTATGTTACTATTTCGAACAAAACCAGAAATTAAACCATTATATTGATGCGCATATTAGGATCAATTTCAAATCGTCTGAGAGAACATGGACTATATAATATGTGACATAACATGTGATTAAACAATAATATAATGTTTAGAAAATGTTTTAATCATTTATACATCAGATTAGTTTACTGATTATAGTATAATATATATTATATACTGATTCACATCGTTGCCATTGCTACCGAAAACAATATTGTATGTAATCATGTTTTTGACGTAAAAACTTTTTTGCTGTTTTTGGATTATTTATTTTTAACCAGTCGATTAAAGTGGTAAAATACATTTTTTCTTTGGATTTTTTTTTCGTTTACTTTACGTACTTTTTACCGAAGAACATTATATTTATACAATATTAAAAAAAAAGTTTAAAAATGTGCTCAGCATTAGATTCGGTGCGCGCAAGATCGTTGGCAGAAAAAGTGAAAAGAAAAAAATATCAGAGACTTGGATATTGTTCTTCTTTGGGGTGGGGTAAAAAAAAACAAAACTTGTCGGATTGCGCTGGGAATATTTAATGGCTTGACGAAACTTTTTTGTTTATGCGAAACGAGTCCTACTGGATAATGCTCGAAGAGCTTATTATTTACCGTGCTTGGAGGAAAAAAAGTCGGGTTACGATAGTTCGACAATATATGTGTGCGCGCTGTGTACAGTGTACACACACCACAACACGAGGAATAATTTGTTAAACGCGTTCAAACAGAGATACAGCGAATTTTATGCTCGAAAACTGAATCACTTGAGAGTGTTTGCGATAATATTATAGTTGGCCTACTGTCTCGCTTATGATTTTATTTAAAAAAATATATTATAATATTTTATGAAAGTAAAACGTCTCCCGTTGTGACTGTATAGGAATATTATGATTTTCGACTGTATATTTTCTTAATTTATTATAGAATCGCATTAACAATATTATTATGCGGAGAGAAAAGTTATCTGACTGAACGTAATACTGCCGCACTCTTCGTTTAAAAATAGGGTGTTTTCTCGACTGGAAAATCTCATTGAAAATATTACATTTCTATTTAATTTGAAAAACAATGTATACGATTCGATATTATATAGCATAACGGTGATAATAATGAGTCAGAAAGAATTTCGTAAACCATTATCGTCTCGATTATAAAAAAAAAACTCAACCATCAAACTATTGAAAAGTTTCTGTCCCAGTCTTTTTTTAGTTAAATTATTAAGATAAAATCTACATAATATTACCTTTTATCGTATCTTGACAAATATTTTTAACTTATCCGAATATGTTATACATGATAATTATAATTACTTTCATCTAGATAAACTCGTATATTTGCATTTCTATTTTAACAATTATGTAAAGCATAAATAAACTATAATGTGAACTAGATGTGTTTTGTTATTATTGTAAACGTTATGACTTGAATAGAATGAATAGAAATTGTATTTAAACTATCGATAAATAGGTATGTTCTAATTAAATTATTAAAATATATGTATTTTTTTTTTATATATCAATTACTTTATCAAGATGATATCTTAGTGTGTATCTGGATAAGTTTCCTTTATCATATTAATATGACATTTTGGTTTTTGTAGAAAATAACAATGATCATTTGTGATTTATATTTCACCATGAACAATATGTACTTAGCAATTGATACAGCAAAATATCCTAGGGGTAATTAAATAGTTGATAAGTAAGAGTTTATTATATATTAGAGTAATTATACGTTCCGTTTTAATTTTAAAGTAACATTTAGATAATTATTATTATTTGTTATAATTCATTTTAATACAAAATAAATTAATATATCTCCAGTTCAAACTCAAGATAATTCATATATAATTTTATGAATTATAAGCTATATACCACTGTAATTATATTGTATAATGGATTTATAGTCATCGGTCGTTTTTTTGTATCTAGCTATGCCAGAACACTACGAAAACAAACGTTTTATTTTTCGTACAAATATATGATTTTATATTTTAACGTAAACCTATAAAACAAACTGATTTCAAATAAACAACTGATATTTTTTATTTTTTTAATGCAGATTTTCGATTTTTTAAGGGAAACAAAAAGAAGAATTATGCATTCAGAAAACTCTGCTATTGATAGGAGTAAACCCTAAAAATTAGAAGTTACAACTGTATACACAATTGATTAATTATTTCATTCTCAAAAGACTCGCTGCGTATATCATTTTTGGTAATTTTATTTAAATAATTAAACTTATACTATTGAATTTAAAATCGAGACCATACGGAGATTTTCATCAGTAAACCATGCGATTAAAATGTATAGTTTTTGTGTAAAAAATCACAAAAATAATGATGTAGTTTCACTTAATTCGTAGTGAATCTCATAAACTATATTTAATTATTTGTTTATAAGAAGATTACGATTCAAACTTTGTTGCTAAATGTTTCAAATGGTTTATAATAATCGTGTTATACATTAAGCGTTTTGACGTTTCGTCTGTTCAAGTTAGAATTATTTTTATTTTCTATAAGTGAATTTATAGTTTGCGCTCCAAATGTTAGAGTTGACGTATTACATTGTAATTGACACTTGGAACTTTGAAATTATTTAAATTGTACGACAATAGAATGTTCAATATGTATTCCGCGAAATATAAGTAAACCAATTACCAAAGGTCTCTTTACAATTTAACGGGAAATTTATGGCTACAATTGTACGATTGTTAAGGAATATACTTGTTTACTGAATATTCTCGACCCGTTCCATTCCGGCAATCCAACTACCCAACTTACACGTGTACGTATATTATCAGTCATAGTCACCCGAAACAAATATAGAAAAAAATGTTTGAAAAAATATATGAAATGACTCTGCGATGAGTGGAAATTTCAGGATATGCTGAATCGTGCTCCTTACATATACCGCTAATTAAACGCGTCATTTATAATGCAGATCCTGTTTTACATGCGTGACGTGTACGGTGAGATCGTTGATTATTATAGATGTGGAGTGATACCTTGAATATGAAATTAGATTTATGTATACGTGTGCTATAAATGCTCTGGAAATGTGTATACAATTCATTTGTATAATATAGGGTGGATCAGAACTGGTCGAAAATCAAGTAGTTGGTTGCCAAGTCATCAAAATATTTCATGATAAAATACTACGTACATACAACATATACATATACTATATACAAATACTACTACGTATTTTGACAAATATTTATAATTCTGTGTAGTGTTATACAACTTCAGAAATCATATATATACATATACGTTTTTTTTTATTTACATTCAAGAAATTTCTAAGAAGAAACATTTGAAATTGTAAAATATATACTTTACACATATTATCAAGTTCTCAATATTATCTGCTCAAGGTACAACAACATTTTTGCATAATGTTATAAATCCTTTTTATTTTTGAATATATAGATTATTGCATTTTTATAGTGTTGCTCATTTAAAACAACAAAATTAGTGTAAACAAAAAGAAATAGTAACACTTTTTTTTAGAAATTTCCTATAAACGTACATCACTATTTTTCTGTGATAAAACGAAATATTTCATCATACTATATATACAATTTAAATATGGTAGATATTTTATTAGGTATTAGAAGTATAAATATGACATATAATCTTCTTATTCGTCATTAATCGTTATATTTTTTTGAAATTCTCCACACTTACTAAGTATTCCGATATTTTTTCTCAATTTTTATATACCTACATGACATTAATATTAAATTTACGGGTTTCTATTCGAAACGCAGTATTACCATTTTAACAAAATCGAGTACAATCTAATGTTTAAA
Source organism: Pemphigus obesinymphae (assembly GCA_025469235.1). NCBI lineage: Eukaryota > Metazoa > Arthropoda > Insecta > Hemiptera > Aphididae > Pemphigus > Pemphigus obesinymphae. The sequence goes on from JAIPRL010002581.1 coordinate 49,116, forward strand.
TATCGGATAAATTAATTGAGACCATCCTTTTTTTTTTTTTTTTGGTTTAAATGTACTATATTCAAGCATAAATTGCATTTTACTTATGCCGTTTATTTTCAAACATACTGTTTCCAGGAATATTTTGTCTATAATAAAATCATTTTCCTTCAAAAAATGTTATTTACTCATAGGCTAAATATCATATTTTTTTTATTTAAACGCATTATTCCATAGTTTTTTTTTAAAAATACGCTATTTCAAATTTTGCATCACATTTCCTAAAATAAATTGTTTCTTTGGTAATAGTACGTTTTGCATAGAAACTCCTTTTTTTATTTGTTTCATGTATTCCATTCTTGGCCTTCCTTTTTCAATGTTGTTTTCTATACCATCTTCAATCCATAGTGGTTAGTAAGCTATTCTGTCGTGATTATGTCTGAATATCCTATCTTTCCTGGTTATTGGACTAAATATTTAAGGTCTATAACAACTGAGAATTTTTAATACAATAGGTACACAATATAAACAAAAAATTTAAATGTCCTGATACAACTAAAATGGCGGGAGAAAAAAATTTTCCTACTTCAAAATGTCTGTATATAAAGTGAATATTCTATAGGACATGATAATGTCCTATATTCTACGTACATTTTAAATGTTCAACTATTTTGAATTAAATTCTTTGGGTCAAATTATTTGATATAATAACATATGATCATATGCAATTTCGATAATTTGATATTTCTCCATATCACTATCAATAAAATAATCCACTAATTACGACTACATTTTTGATACTTTAATTTATATATTTTGCAAATATAAAATCCGAAAATATTTTACACGTTTTCATTTTATTTTAGAAATATGCCTTTAAAATCCATCAGTTGTATATCCAGTTAAATTATATAAATATTATTAAGTATTATGTAAGCAAATAAAAGTTTTTCTTTGGAGTAAAAAAGTAGTACATATCGAGATTTCTAGCAACAAACCTGTCTAAAAAGAATTAATTGTTCATTTAATCACAGTGGATGTATTAAGCATTTACAAAATATGGCTATCTCGAGGTTTTTATATTTTACGAGTGATCTATTATATATTTCAATAATATGACAATAATAAAATTATATTATGCATATAATATTTGATATATATATACTTACATTTACCACTTTATTATTTTCCTTCTGGTATAATATAAAATTATTATAACTTTGGTAAAATTAAATACTACCATCTTTGACTGCAAAATAATACGGTAATGCATCATAGAATTTTAAGAGTGATAGGAATTTATAAATAATATTAATAATATAAATCAAAAAACTTTTTTTTTTACGCCATCAAAAATTATTTTATTTTAAATATTATGTTATGAAAGCACGTGGGTTTATTTATATAATATAATAATAATGTTCGGAAATGTGTATATAATATATGAATTTAGTATAAGTGTATTACAATTTAAAATTTTAAATACAAAACACTCATATTCATTTGTAGGCGTTTGAAAAATGGAAATAATATAATATGTTGGTCACATTAAACGGTTATTGGTTTTTTCTAGCTTTCCGTGGGTAAAACTGTAATACCTATATTATTAATTTTCAGTATTTATTCTTCGTGTAAAAATATTTCAAAAATCAATAATAAAATTTTAAATTACTTTACTCTATGTAATATATAATATTTTGTATCATTATCTTAGATATTTTATATAAATCGACGGAATCATTCCAATTTTTTAATTATATTTCATAATTTTGTAATATCAAACATTCAGTAATTAATAAAAAAAAAGTTGTCGCTAAAACGCCTTAGAAAATTCGGAAATGTTTCATAATGCCCGACTATACAGCAAAATATAATATATTGTATTTTAATATAGATAAAAGAAAAGTTTATACATTAAATCGTACCTAATGCAAAATACACTAACCATTAGTCGTATTTACAAACTCGTACAGACATTCTTACATATTTGTATAAATAAAATATATATTAATATCTGACAAGTTATAGCCAATAAAATAAATTTATAAACATGTCTTGTGAAATAAAAATAAAATAAGATTAATATTCAGAATAACATAGGTTATGATTTGTCAATTAAAATTAAAATAAGATTAAGTTTCAAAATCATATAATCATTTATCGTAAACAAAAAAGAAAATGAAGAATTCAAATATAGAATAGTATGAGGGGGATTAATAAAATGTATAATAGATCCCTGTGGTAGAGGTATGCACGACATCGTATTAGAAATCAAATGACTTGTAAGATGTATATTATATTGTATGTTAGTTTAATAAATCTCACTTAATTTTAATCTAAAATTATTTTACAACTTTTATATAGTAGAAATAAAATATAGAAAAAAATATGAGAATAATAACTTAAGTTGAATATAAATCCTTGATGAGCTCTAAATGGAACGAGTCCAAAACAGATGTTTATCAATGCTGCATTCCTTTTAAAATTTGATATTCCTCAATATGACTACTCCCTCATTCGCTCCCTACTTCGACTTATAACCTTAGCCTTCCGTCGAATTGAAGCCGACCATTCTTTCAGAAAATCCCTTCTTAATGTCTCCCTAATTCACCTGATCTCCTATCCTCAATTTTCTTCCGTATTCCCATCCACAACACAAGAAATTACATCCTCTGTATAGAATTTTAATTAATCTTACTCAGTTTAGCCCTAATAATATTAAAATATTATTGTATTATTAAAAATGTTATCTTATATAATATAATATGTGTATATTATTGTATATTATTCAATTTGTATTTGAAATATTGCATGGTTAGGCGTTATAAAATAAAATAAATTAATAAATCCACGTATCTTATTTTGATTGAAGTTCTAGTTGGTCAGCCCATGTTAATCTACAAGGATTTTATTTTCCCAACACCCGAACAGAATACAGTATAAAGGGTTATGTGGTTTTAATGAATGCTAAAAGTTAATCGCCCGTGTTATAATAATAAATAGTATAATGAAAACGTATATTTTAATAAATAAGTGAAAACCAATCTCAAACTTTACTATTTCTAGCAAGTGAGCATAGTCTTTTTCAAATAAATTCATAAACTGATTAGTTATATTACATAATGAAAGTCATGGGGGTTCCTTATATGTTTCAAAGTTGTAAATTATAACGTCGAGCTTGTGAAATTGAAAATGGAAAATGGAAATCAATCTCAAAATTAACTATTTCTCGCAAATTAATGAGTACAGTCTCGATCAGAGAGATCACCAGATGCAAGTGATGAGACTACCTTAAATGTTTCAAAGCCACAAATTATAACGACTACTGGGTGAAATTAAAAGACAAATGAGAGATACTTTGAAATAAAGGATGTGTAGACATACTTAGGGTTTGATTGAAAATAAAACAATGTAAAATTTATTATAATAATACAGATGAATAAATATTCGTAATAATGTATATATTTTGTGTGCATATTTTATATTATTATTTGAAAATAAATCCAGACCCTACTAATAACACAGGTTTATCTACTACTCAATTTTATCAAATTTTGATGTATTGATATAAGAGTAAATTTAAAATTCATTTAATTTTATTTTTTAACATTATAGAAAAGTTTGTTTTATGGTTTTTTGTTTCATATTTTTAAAATGTTTGTAAATTATTAATAATGAGAAATTCTAATTTCATTGAAATGTGTAAATATGACATTCTTTTTAGCAATTTTGTTTGTATTTTCAAAAACGTAAAAAGTAATTCTAAATATTTTAACTTAAAGAATTATTTTATAAATAATAAAGAATCGTTTTTTTTTTCAAGAGAACCCCTATTATTTTTAATATTAAAAAATATGTCCACGAAAAACAAATTAAATTATCTTTTAAAGTGATTTTAGAGTTAAAACAACTATTATTAAAATATACAAAAACGATTTTTCGGAGACCATCGTATTGGAATTTTGAAAAATGTTAATTAGGTACTAAAACATCAATGTAATTTTTAAAAAACATGGTTTTTTTATATACGATATTGAACAACAAATTTGTTAAAGTACTGTAATACATTGATGATACTGCCCCAAAAATATTGTTCTTTATATATTTTATAATATATGTATTAACGTTATAATTTGAATATTTGTTTGTTTTTCGTAAATATGTATATTACAATTGTCCTGATTATACTACAATAAACAATAGAACTGTTCTTAGACTACTTTTAAAATGTATTTTAACATTTTTTAATTGTTAAATTAAAACTTTTCAAAAAATTTCTAAAAATTCGTCTTTACAAAACCCCATTGAACACGTATAGTGTAGCGTTCTCTTAAGCATTACAATATTCAAACTTTTATTAGGTATGTATATTTTATGTCTCTACATTATTATTGTATTTACTCTATCAATAGTGTCATGTAAAATATATACGCAAATATATTCTTTTAACAAAATTATCGTTAACTTCTTCATATGATGTGTATTTAACATAATCTTAATACAATATTATAATAATAACATTTTAACATATTGAGAAACATACATATATTTTCTCTATATTCGTGACACGTGGTAGTAAATTCAAACATACTCGAGTACATGACGATCATATAGCATAATGTACAGCAACAAGTGTACAACGAATGAATAATAATGGAACCACCTTGTAGCCCATTTAGATTATTTCCCAGCACGAGTGTGCTGAATAATTAATAACAAACGTCCAATCTGATTATTAACGGACTATAGAACGTTTTGAACAGGTGGTTATACATGTTTACATTTTCTGTATAATTATAAATGTCAGGGTACTTAAAGGGTGTATGAATGCCTGAATTTAAGATCTGCATTGTATTCAGAACTAATCGTATACTTATGCAAATTTAAAACGTGCAAAACAAATTTTAATACAGATCTAAACCATTTTCACAATTCAATCGCTTTAATAAAGTAATATTACAATTTATCGTATTCTAAATATTGCAGTTACTTGTTTAATATGTTGAACTTTTTATAATTCATTTTCAAATGTTTTATTATTATCGTTAATATATTACAGTTAAGACAACAAATACAACTTGTACAATGACTATTAAAACCATATTTTTTTATAAAAAAATTAATATAAATATAGATACCTAGTATAATATAATATGATACGAACTTCATAGATATAAGATTGTAAATACTATATTATTATTTTAGGTAGGATAAATTTACTTTTTAGTACATTTATAAATAATACATATGTATCTGATGACTTTAAAAAATAAAAAAAATTTATACAAATATTGTTTACTTGGTTATAATAATAACTAGGTTTAGTGCACCTCCTAGTAAGTGCAACTACTTTTAAATAATACTACTTATAAATTCAACACCCTTTGTGCTTCACCTTGAGTTTGTAACTCCGTTTATATATTCATATTCTTCTAATAATTTTAGACTCTGAGCTTAGTGAGGGAGCTAGTGGTTTTACAATGTTGTTTATTTTAATTTATTTTAATTTTTCTGTAAACACTTTTTCTACCAGAAAGAAAGCTCAGATTTCTACAAGCTTACTTGGTTTCCGGTAGAAAATTACATCTAGTTGGTACTTTTAATAGGTAATTTTTCGATTTTCTCAATAGTTTTTTAATGCATAAAATAAAACTATCAAGAATTGATGAGAAAACGGCAAATATACGGTTTTGTCAAATCGAGATATTTAATTTCTTCGTAATATCGAAAATAATGACTTTAAATCTTTAAATTTACATCAAATATTTAATTTAGTAACGTATTTACGATAATTAAATTTCTTTTATTTTTTTTGCAATTTTGGGCTATTTATAGACATTTTAGTTTTCGAGGTTTCTAAGTCTTAAAAGGGGTAATTTTGAGTTTTAAGGCCTAAAAATTTTATATAGCGTCAAATATACATTCCTCTAACTAAATTCAAATAATCTCAAAAATCCGTAATCACAATTTTTTTTTATAGTCATTTTAATTTTTTTTGACGAAATGATCAATTTTGAGGTATTTAAATCCTAATAGTTGGTAAAATGAGATTTTAAAACTTAAAAAAAATGAATATAACGTTATTCGTGCATTAATTTAACTAAATAAAATAAAACTGACGGAAAAAAAGTATTTTAAATACTGAGCGTCACGAGGGAGCCGTTTTATAATGATTTAGTTTTATAATGATGTTTATTTTTTCATTTTTTTTTTCTCTATTAACAAACTTACTACCAGAAGTAGTGCTCCAATCTTTACAAGCTTACATGGTTTCCTGTAGCAAATTTCATCTAGTTGGTTCTTTTTTGAACAGTTTATTAATGCGTAAGGAAAAACTACCAACAAATGACGAAAAAACTACAAAAATACAAATCGTTAAATTCAAATTTTTTATTTCTTCACAATTTCGTACAATCATATTTATTTCTACATTTGACATCTCAAATTTAGTACCTTTACCCTAAATAACTTAATTAAAATTGTTTACTTCTGAATCTATAATCCCAGACGACCTTGCTTGTGTATATTTTTTCACTGGTCATCAAAGTTAATTCTGTTATAAAATTAACATTACTGCAGGAAGAAGCATGAAATAGATGATAATGCATAATATATAATTTGTTATTCTTATCATATTTTATTCTTGGACTTTTTTTAAACTTTGTGAACACCTTTAGTCAAATAGAATGTAAATTCTTCGTACATGATAGTAGCCAGTTATTTAGATTTTTATTTTACTTTCTCGCATAATATACAGTAGGCGATTTAATTTTTTACTGATGCTATATCCTCCACATGATATTTCTAGATGTCTTTGTGACTCTTGCAAGTAGAAAAAATCTATTCTGACACTGACGGTGCGTTTGGAAAAACTTAACTTTATTTTAAAAATCTACTGAAACGTATCGCCAAAATCTATTTAAGTACTGTATTAGCGGTCCCAAATAAGAAATTCAATTTTAACCTGGACCAATCATTGGATTTTTTTACGGTTTTAAAGATTATATCTTTCTAAATATTTTTAAATGTCGAAAGTTACCGATATGATCTTGTGTCCGGACATTTATACAGTGCAGTCGATCTTCTGAGTGCCGGTTAAAACAATTACGATACCAATAACAATTATTGAATTGTATATGGTCACGTAAAGAATTTCGACACTAATCTCGGCTTGTATGCGCGTGGAACGACGAAGAGAAGTTTGACCCGGTTGACAATGTGTCTCGGTGAAAAGGAAAGAGGATAGGAAGGTCTACGGGAGTTTGACAAGTCGTTGTGATAGGAGAGAAGGCATTTTGATGGCACTGACGGACGTTCCTGAAAACAGATAGTGATACAGTTATGGGGGAGGGGGGACACACACGTTTAAACACCGTTTTGTCGACGCAGTGGAGGTGGCTTTGTTTCAATTACAAAAACAGCACTTTTGCCGTTATACTGTTATATATAACGATTCGCGGCCACCGTGATATTACGCGTTTCCTCGTCACCGTCGTCGACAGTCGGCGTGGCACATATTATAACGTTTTTCACCACCACCGAGAGGCGTATCAAAAACATCTGACTCGTTTAAAATGATTTATAACGATCGTAAATGTCAACGCTGCGAGGCCGCCCGCGGCCACGCACGACGGTGACGTACACGGTGCGGTGAGGCCGTTTTCCGGCAACTTTCCGCTCGTTATAAATATTTCATCCCGATTATCCGGCCGCCGCCGTTTACATGTTTAGCAGGCGATAAACGACCGTATTATTAAAATAATATTATGGACGAGTGGCAACCGCGTGATATGAGAAAGTGCGCATCCCAGCACAGATGCAACCGCAACGCACGTATTCTGTCATATGAAGTTTATATACTACAAAACGTACTTTTTCTTGTTTTATCATTTTTGTTCCGTAAAAATAAAGCAATACTAAATGATTCTCGGTTAATAAAAACCCAAACTAATTTAGTTTCTCTTGAAAATCACAGAAATGACGGTAACTATTCTTTCCGCTTTTTCCCCGATTATGTGGGTGCAATGCTCTTCGGATCCTCGGTAAACGTCACTCCATCCATATGAATGTACGGTAAAAATGTGAACCACATTTTTGAGGCCATTATATATAAAACCTGTACTGTTTATTTATTCAAAATTAATTTCTATACTATCAAAGTATAAATAATTCATTTATTTTTATTCTGCACTTAAATATTATTCTTTATAATCAATCCACATATAAATACATGTACTAAAAAGCCGGTCAGTAGGTTGTGGAAGCACTTCGCTCGTCGGGTGTCAGTATTGGTGGATGCACTTTGCAACTGGGCAGGGTACTTTTGGTGGATGTATTGAATTTGAAAGCAATGATAAATCATTG
>JAIPRL010002582.1:0-57435 GCA_025469235.1 Pemphigus obesinymphae
TGATGTATGGAACGGAATGTTGGGCAGTAGGTAGAAAGATAGAACAGAGAATGAGTGTAGCTGAGATGAGAATGTTAAGGTGGATGAGTGGAGTTACTAGAGAGGATAAAATAAGGAATGAGTATATAAGAGGTAGTATAGGGGTAGCTTCGATAGTAGACAAAATTAGAGAGAATAGATTAAGATGGCTCGGGCATGTATTAAGGAGGGATGAGGCTGAGGCAGTAAGATTAGTAAGGGAAATGCATGTTTTGTTGGTAAAAGGGGGAGGGGAAAACCGAAAAAGAGATGGGGGGATGTAATGGCGAGTGATATGAGGAAGGTGGGAGTAAGTGAAGAAGATGCGGGATATAGAGTTAAGTGGAAATGTAGGACCAGGGTGGCCGACCCCAAATAGTTGGGAGAGAAGGCGAAGGAGAAGAAGAAATATGTAATACATTCATAAGAATTTTTAAACTTTGAATTAGCAACACTTGAGAATTATAATTTATATCAAATTTTAATTTAAGCTACCAACCAATTATATTTTAACCTAACCTACCAAAAATAGAGGAAAGAGGTCTATTAAAATCAAGTTTTAAAAACAACTGAAGTTTTATTCATGAACACTCAACACTTAAAATACCTAGTTAATCAAATTAAATTAAAAACAAACTATATATTTATGTATTACTGTCAAGTTTTATAAAACTTTCCTTATTGATACATGGATATTTCTTAAGGAGGAAAAAGACAGAGGCAGTAAAATTAATAAAGGCAATATATGTTGAAGGAAAGAGGAGAAGAGGAAGACCAAAAAAGGTAGGGGATGTAATAGAGAATGATATGAGGTGGGCGAGCGTAAGTGAGGAGAATGAAGGAGGTCAAGATCTGTGGAAGTTGAGGACTATACTAAATTTGCGGAGAGTTAAGAGTGCGCAGAAACAAATTTTCGTTTTAACTCACCGCAACATCATCTATAGGCTACTCGCCACTCAAAATATCACGTGCTGGCAGCACTGATCGGTAGGTTATAGTATGTAATTTTGTCGCGGAGAGGGGATAGCCGCCCAAAGATAACGGAACTATCAGAATTTTTGTCAGTTGGGTGTGCGAAACACTCCTATTCTCTCCGCGAACAGAGTATAGTAGGGTATAGTACTATATAGGGTGGCTGACCCTAAATGGTTGAGAAAGAAGTAAAAAAAGATGACAAAACTAATTTGGTAATACCACCCTGTAAGCGTTCTAAACATATTTTAAACAATAAACTATAATTCCATAAACAATTTGTTTAACCTACTATACTTATATTATAAATACACTAAAAACTAATAAAAATTTAAAATATTGATATTGGTAATCACAGCAACGAATTGTAAAGATAAACAAACATATAATATAAAAGAAATAATATATATTCCCTGATAATCAAATCAACAAACTCGTAACTATGTACTGTTAATAACTTCAAACAGATAGACAAACGGCCGGAAGGACACAACTGAGATATAAGGTGTTTAAAATTATGCTTAGAAACTTAATACTTACCAATTTTTATAGTTTGACCTAATGATGTCGAACTGTTATAGGAAGGATACAGTGAATGTGTTGAATCATATCCATTTTGTTTCAATTTGCATGTTTGATAATGATCATCAAGCTTGGATGGCAATACCCTATGTTCACTATTTATTGGACAATCCACCAATGCATCCTAAACAATGAATATATAATATATTGGCATATTGTAAAATAGCAAGTCAATCCCAATAACATTGATCTTTAATTATAATGAAATCTTTTTTATTATGTTTATTCATTTAAGAAGATATATATGATACCCGCATTTCCTGTCTCCGGTCTAACCTACTGATAATCTACCAAATTTACATTCAGCATTTTTATCACAACTTTATCATTTTTTAAATTAGAGTAAATTTAACTATTATAATAAGTAATTACTAACTAAATTTATAGGCAAGATCATTGATGACGTAGCGTCAATTCTTTTCCAAAAATTTCATTTTGTAAAGAGATATAACTAATTTAAAAACTCACTAATTAAAATAGATAGATATATTTTTCTTTAAAATTAAAATTTCTGAAAAAGGACAATACTACGTCTATAAATTTTGCAATAGGTAGGTAAACTTACTCTAATATTAAAAATGATAAAATTGTAATGAAAATACTGATCGTAAATTTTGTATATTATCATTTGGTTAGACGGAGACAACAAACATAGATATGATACGTCAAGATCAAATATATTTAATCAATGATCAAAGGATTCAATTTAAAAAATTAATTATTAATTTTTGTATGTATGTATAAAATAGTTTTACTAAAGCACCTATATGCAGGTAAGTATATCAATCTACAGAAAACAACATTTTTAAATTTATAATGTAGGTAGGTAATTTAAATGCAAGTTTTTTTTCCTGTTATGAATTTAAAATTGATTTTAATAAATACGAGTATCATAATTTTAAACATAATTTAAAATTTCTATCGTGTTATAATTACTATATAACTTTTTATTTCATTATAACTAAATCACTTTCATTAAGTCTTCTTCTCCATCACCTTCTCTTCTAACTATTTGGGGTCGGCCATACGGTCCTACACTTCCACTTAACTAAATCTCCCGCATCTTCTTCACTTACTCCCACCCTCCTCATATCATTCGTCATCACATTCCCCCATCTCTTTTTCGGTCTTCCTCTCCCCCTCTTTACAACGACATGCATTTCCCTTACTAATCTTACTGCCTCAGTCTCTTCCCTCCTTAATACATGCCCGAGCCATCTTAATCTATTCTCTCTTATTTTGTCTACTATAGAAGCTACCCCTATACTACCTCTTATATACTAATTCCTTATTTTATCCTCTCTAGTAACTCCACTCATCCACCTTAACATTCTCATCTCAGCGACACTCATTCTCTGTTCTATCTTTCTATCTACTGCCCAACATTCAGTTCCATACATCATTGCAAGCAGTGGTTAAAGTGGAATATATTTGCAGGGGGGACTATAGCTAATACAAAAAAAAGGCGTCCCCTGAACCAGTACCATAATATTTTTTTAAATATTTATATAAATTTAACTTTTAATCCATATTATTATTGACCTAATTTGTAAAAATTTATCACGGACGTATATATGTATATACCTATAATTATGTATAATCTACATAGTCTGTGATTATAACTTCAAAATACGCATATTAAGAAGATGCTATACCCGCATTTTCTGTCTCCGTCCATCTAATTGGGAATATAGCAAAATTATACAACGTAAAATTGAAATTATGGCATTTTGGTTAGATTTAGAGCTTAAACACCTATTATAAAATTTAACAAGAAGAATAATTTCGAGTGAACCTCATAGGCTTGTTGTAAAATATTGTCAGAAAAAAAGTTACGGCTTTTTTAGTTTTTGATATATTTAAATAGCTTTAACTTTTTCGTCAGACGAAAATTTTACGAAATGCCCATGAGGTTCACTCGAAAATATTCCTCGCTTTAAATTTTGTAATAGGTGTTTATACTCTACATTTAACCTAAACGCCAAAATTTCAATTCTGTTAGATAGACAGAGACAACAAATGCGGGTGTAACATCCTCTTAATTACCCATATTCTGGCCAAGGAGAGAATGTCTGGAGAACAAAGAAAAATTGAAATAGTTTTTTCTATAATATAGATCTTCCATATAATTTATAACTAAATACCATTTTTAATTTTTTTTACTTAATTTTTGAATATTATGTACAAAAGAACAAATTCAGTCTCAACTTTTAATTAAACATTTAGAAATATAAGTATAACGTTATAGGAAAAAAATCAAATTCAGTCTTAATAATAATAATAATAATACACCTTAACAACTAATTTTTGATTTATGTAGATATAATATAATGTGTCATTTTAAAATATACCTAATAATGTTATAAAAGTAATAAAATTACTATAAATAATATGATATATTATATATATAATATATATATATATTATATATAAATAAATTACATATATTACATTTTTTGTGATTAAATGAATATTTGAACCGTCCCCCTGAAATTTAAACTAAAGGGGACGCCAAACTTAAGCTAAGCAAAGAAGGAGGACGCCGTCCCCCTCCGTCCTCCCTCACTTTAACCACTGGTATTAACTATAAATGAGATCTAAATAAATATATTACTCAATTACAATATGATATGAACTCCCTAGGTCATTGGTGTACCAAAAACAAGTTAGATTTGAATATTGCCAAATGTAAAATAATGACTTTTTCAAAAAAGAGATCTCCATTATTTAATACTTATTATTTAAATGTCATAGAACTAAATAGAGTTAACTACAATAAAGATTTAGGTACCTATTCATTTTAACTCAACTTTATAATTTTCTGAACACTATAACTACATTCTGAACAAAGCTTCTTGTATGCTAGGTTTCGCATTAATCCTAATTTTAAAGATTTTAATAATCCATCTGCTCTCAAAACTTTATTCTGTTGTTATGTTCGTTCTATACTTGATTATAATTCCATTGTATGGTCACCATACACAGATGGTCCATCATTAGTCCTGGAATCTTTACAAAATCGCTTCTTAAGATTAATTTCTACAATATGTAATGTTCCTTGTCGGCCTCATTCATCATACCAACCGTTACTAGACTTAGAAACTAGAACCTTTAAAACTCAGAAGAAGAAAAACTGACATTGTTTTCCTTTTTAAACTGTTGAACGGTTTTATTGATTGTCCTGAATTAACTTATAAATTAAACTCTTTTGGGCCTAATATTAGAACCAGACAATTTAATACTCTCTATGTGCCATTCCAACATGCTAATTATTCTTTATACTCACCTATAAATAGATCTATGCAATCAGTTAATGATTTTAATGTTGATTTGTTTTATCATGTGTATGTTTCTTCATTTTATGTTTATTTAAATAATTTAGTTAAAGATATTTTAACTATTATTATTATATTATTTTGTTATTTTTTGTTATTATCGATCAACGTATTTGACGACTGTAAATCTATTTGTATTGGGCGCTTGTCCGTTTAAATTAAAATAAATAAATATATACATAATACACAGCTATCTAATAGTTACATACTTACAAGGTACATTACAACATTTCAGATGATTTATTAGTATTTTTAGAAATAATATTATTACTATAAAAATTATATAAACATATAATCGAGTTTTAATACTCTCCTGAAAGATTAAAAACTTACCACATAGAAATTATAATATATTTATTGCAGCTATTCAATAAAATCCGAATAATAATTAATATTGATAAAAGTTTATAATAAACCTAGTATAATTAATAAACATTTCTATTAATTTTCACATTAAAAATATTAATACAATTAGCAAATATATCGAATATATATATATATCTAAGTATATCGATGATGATTGATATTTAAATGAATATGAATTAAAATCAATTCTTTTATAAAAAATTTTCCTTACAAAATATTACTTTCTTGAATGATGTAACTACTTGAATAAATACTTGAGATGTGAGACAAACTGTGATAATTTCTTAATCCTGTTTAACCTATTTTGTATAAAAATATAGTGGAAGGATTTTCGTCCTTTGTCACTCAAGTATATTTACTAATTCTAAGCCTAAAAATTATATTATAGACGGAGTACTCCAAACGTTGTATTTTTAAATATTTACCGGTAACAAATTCAACTATATGGAGGTTTTTTCTATTTCCCCCCAAAAAAATTGTTTTTATTTAATACGTTTTGGTTTATAATTATTTTTTAATTCAGACAAAATTGTCGATAAATCAGATAATGAGATTATTATTAGTATAGAAAACTATCATATCGACGAATACACAAAATACATTCTTGAAAGTGTTGCTACGACGAATACAATAATATTTCATTGCCATTTTTTTTTTTTTTTTTATTATCAATTCTTATAAATTCTTATATATTATACCTGAACGTAATAGTTTGAAATTATAGAGAATTTATGGTTTTCGAGCTAATTTCTACGTACCTAACGATATTTTGTTAACCTAGTATTTTACGTTTGTCACAGGAAGACAGCTACAATATGTTCTATGACGTGTGTACAGGACGTGACTGCATTGTGACGTGTCCTTGTGTGTAGAGTCGTACAATATGGCGTCGGCGTTGTCACGTGGCGCAGACCGAAAGCCGAAAGTCGACAGTGTCGCGCATCACCGGACGAGAGAGCTGCAAGTGGTCCGGGCGGAGTTGCTGGCGTGCAGGCGTACGACGGAAAACCTGGGTCGCGAGATGATCGAGAAACGCGCCGCGCTGGACGCCGCGGTCGAAGAGTACGGCCGCAGGAGAGCCGGACTGGCGGAGCGGGAGGCGAGAGCGCACAACAAGCTGGCGCTGATACTGCAGAGTCGGTCGACCGTCCAAGCGGCCCGGGAAAGGATCCGGGACCACGTGGAGAACGAACTGAAAGCGCGGCGGACGGCGTGCACGGTGCTCGCTTATCGCCTGAACGCCAGTTGGACACAGTTGCACGACCGTTATCGCGGTTTCGTAGTGGACGTGATGCAGGCTGGCGACGCGCGACAGCAGTTCCGGCAGGCCGGCGACACCCGACGGCGGTCCGCGGCCAACGCTGGCGGACGGCGTTTCCTCGCGGTCGCCGACAGGTTGAGCGCGCGATACCGACGCGAATCTCTCCGGACTTCGCGGTCGCTGCACGCACTGATGGTCGGCCACGTCCGGGAAAACGCCAGCACCGGGCACGGTGGCCCGAACAGTCCCATCCCGTCGTCGTCGTATCGACGGTCCCTGGCCGCGCTGGAAGGTGCCGAACCCGAACAGGTGCTGCACAAATTGCGCGTCATGCAAGAACAGTGCGCGCGGATCGCGGAGCGCGTGCGCAGGCGGTCCCGGTGTCAAACGGCCGACGGCGATCCAACGGGACGGCGGCGTTCACCCGAGGCCGCCGGCGGGGACGACCGTCTGCCGGTCGAGACGCCGGCCGAGGCGCATCGTCGACTGGCGGCCGGTCGGGACCGCGTGGCGGAAATGCGCGGGTCGATGGACCGGACGGTTTCGGAAGTCCGGCGCCGGCAAGACCGACTGCGGAGACTCTTGTGCGCGGCGTGCGCGACGTGCGTCGGCAGGAGAGCGCAGCTGGACCGGTCGTACGCCGTGTTGGAGATCGCGGAACGACTGGAACGGGCCTGTTTCGCGTTGTTCGCCCGATTGGATCGGGTTGGGGCCGATGTCGACCGCGGGCCGACCGCGACGGCATTCGTAACTTACGACGTGGTGACGTCGTGTTTACGCGCGGTGCAAGCGCGACGCGCGAGAGCCGTCCGCCGGGCACGGGATATCGCGTTCCGCGTGAATGACTTCCGTAAAGCGGCCACTCGATTACTGTCGGCCACGTCGACGGCAAAACACACCGACGGCAAGCGAGCCGCGTTGCGTCGCAAGAGTAAAATATCGCCGGCGTAAATGTGACGTCCGTCCTTTTGGGCGCCAGAAAAAAAAGTTGCCCATCATCGCATATATAATGTTTAGATAATATTATTGTAATATCTATGTTATATTAATCCATTGTATGAAGTTTGACTAGTGTCACAGAATATAAGAATCAGAATAATGGACACTGATAAGAATTTACACGGGCATCATAGGACGGCGTGACGGCCATGTTTTCGGATGCGATTTTATCATTCTTTATACTGTGTTCATACCTGTGTTTATACCACAGATATTATACTATTATGGTATAAACCACTGAATATATTTTGCGGTATAAATATAATGATAAAATCGCATCCGAAAACATGGTGACCGATTTACAGATTTTGGCTTAGTGTCCGCCCCGTGGTAGTGTAGAAAACAATAATTTGTGAAATAACCACAGATATATAAAAGTATAAAACACTAGAACTATTTGATGCCGATCCCTTACGTAATATGGTAGTCAACGTTCACATAACAGTCTTATCAACTATATATGTTGACAGCATGAATTAATAGATATAGAGGACTAGACACGAGTGTTGATATCGTTTCCTCAAAATTATATACAGTGGCGGTATACGGGGGATGTTTTAACTTTTTGCTTTGGTGGCGATACCTATACACATTCTGCGCTCATTATCATTAGATTTTTTTCGTTAGTAGGTAGTCCACGTAGTATCCAGAAAGGAATGTACGTAGCACTAGCCTAGCAAAAAGTTAAAACACCCCCCGCATACCGCCACTGTATATATTTTGAGGGAAATACACCGCACACCCTCCTGTCGTATATCGTGTTTAGTTCTCTGTATCTCA
Source organism: Pemphigus obesinymphae (assembly GCA_025469235.1). Classification (NCBI taxonomy): domain Eukaryota; kingdom Metazoa; phylum Arthropoda; class Insecta; order Hemiptera; family Aphididae; genus Pemphigus; species Pemphigus obesinymphae. The sequence goes on from JAIPRL010002582.1 coordinate 8,314, forward strand.
GTTCGTGGTTGACAGTCACGCGTCTATCAGTGATTTTTCAGTAACGTTTACCAAATGTGTAAATAAAAATCTTTCACTATTCAGTGTATAATCGTCATAATTGGCAGAGGAATCATTTTGAAATCCTTTCACGTTGGACACACAGAATAACCAGTTCTCATTTTTGAGCTCTCAACCAGTGGCGTAGCCAGGATTTGAGAAAGGGGGGGGCCAATAAATACCATAATTAAAATAAAATTTTTATTTTTATTATATTTAAAAAGTAATATTAGCATTAATAAAATATTTACTAATTACTGAATGCTTAATGCTTAGGTAACATAATAATTAATAGCTAAAAAATTATAGTAAATAAATAATATGTAATAAATATAATGTTAATATTTAAATAAAGAACTGAAAAATAAACTTATTAACTAGGCAAAATATATTTTATTTATTGTGTCCAATTTAACATTTCCATCCTTCTGGGAGATCTTTTAGAAAATTCCAACAAAATATCTTACTCTATATTGTTATAGTTTAACTCATCTTTATTTATGTTAGCTAACGCCAAGCTTAACTCTTATGCTACTTTAGATTTATACTTATATAGATATTAATTTGATAATTTATACACATTTAATAGTTCAATAAATTAAAACTTGAATATTAGAATTTGATTTATATATTAGAACGGCTATCTATAACTATGTATACATAGATAATACAATGTCTTTTGCTTATCACATATTTTTGTTTTTTATTCTACCTTATTTTATATTACCATGGTTAACCTAATGAAACTTGGTTACTGAATTTAATAAACACAAGTTTTAAGATTATATTTAAGATAGCAGTTGTAAATTGGTTACATTTTTCTTAATAGTCTAAATAAATATAAAGGCCCCAATTTAATGTATAAAAAATGTTTATTTATTTATTTATTTATACTAGGTATATAAATTAATGTTAAATCTCTAATACTCACAAGTAAATATTTTAACGTTAATTTTAAAAAGCCAGACAGTAGGGGATGGAAAAAATTCACTAGTTGTGTAGGATTTTAGTGGTGGATATATTGAATTTGAATAAATTAATTCTTTTGATAACACGATTCTGAGCAAACGTTTGGTTTTTATAATATAAGTATTACTGTTGGTAATATATTTAGTAAATTTTAACAATACAGTTTCAAACACATAGTTACTTATTAGTTATTATTTACTAATCTAATCAATCTAATTATTATCTGATAGCTTAAAATCGATTTCAATTACTTGTTTTTAAATAAATTGAAGTAACATACAATAAATAATTATACGGTCCTAAAGCCTAAAATAATAATAAAAATAAATATATATTTTAAATAATAACAATGTAATATATAAATACAATTAATATAGGTATAATATAAAATAATAATAATATATAAAAAAAAAAAAAAATGTGCCTAGAGTATTTCAAATAAGATTATAAGTAATAACTACGTCAACTAGTCATCATTATGTTTTTATAATAGATAAATATCTTAATTTTTTGACTTTAAATATTTAAAAATAATACGTTTAATAACAAAGAAAAAAAAATTGGGAATTACTACAAATAGCTTAAAAAAGTGGAAAACAATTCAAAATTTGATTGCATTTATTTTGTAAATATATATATAGTTTTTTTTATGAAAATTGAGGTTACGGAGTAATAACTATTAGATTTTGCCAAAATCGTGTTTTTATTGATTTCATGTACATTTTCGATTGATTTTACTTACGTATTTTTTAATTATTGTGAAAATTGAAAAATTATTTATTAAAAAACCAACTAATTGCAATTTGTTGTCAGAAAATTAATAGAGCTCTTCTTTTAATAAATTTTTGCACATACATAAATAAATAATTTCAAAATATCAAAAAATATAATTTCAAAACCAATACATTGAAATAAAAATAAGTACATTTTAAATAACAATAATTTACTTAAACTAAGTTTGGTTAAGTTTAAAATATTGCCTACACTTTTAAATGATATAATTTAATTTAAGTCAAATTAATTATTAAATTAATTTTTACAATATATTTTCAACACCATTTTAAATTTGTATACTATGGTAGGAATGTGAACATAGGTAAAATTTTTCCGGTTTAAAATTTAAACAGTGTTTACATATTAATTCTTTTGGTTTAAAACTTTTCCCAAGATTTAACTAAAGTAGTCTAAATAATTTTTTCCAATATATTATATCTATATAAACCATATAACTGCAACCATATAATATGATAGAAATTAAATTCGAAAGAATTCAAAAAACATATTAACGATTTAACAAACAAACAAATGAACTAAACAGGATAGTAATCTAGAAATCAGAACTAATCAATAGTATTGAGCTGTGTCAAAATCGTAAATTGATGGAAGAAATTGTAAAAATAAACAAAATCAGGTTATTGGTAAATTATTGAATTATTTTAAATATACGTAAAAACTGAAGTCCACGTCTCTTGTAGAATTATAATTAATATAATAATTATATTTCTATGGAATTTAAATACTGACTAGTAATAATTTCATTATTTACGTCTTAATTATTGTAGAATATATGATTGAAAGTTAAGGTAAGCCAATGATAATTTAAACTTTTAAAATATTAATTACGTTAATATAAATTAACTAGTTGAGTAAAAAAATAATTTAAAACTAATATTTTGACCTTGTTAATACTAATATTTAGGTATGGGAAAAATTATTTGAACAGTAATTATGCAGATATAAATTGTAATTGGTAAATCGATATAATATTGTATTTATAAATCATTTTTATAATATTATCAATATAAATAGTGTTGTGATTTTCAGCAATATAATATTCAAAAAATGTCCAAGGATAAATATCTGAAATTAATATTTTACCAGTCTTATTAGGGTACTATTATTATCGGCTCAAAGAACAACAAGAAAAAATTTTAATTACTTTTTACACAATATTAGAAATTTGTTTTCTTTATTAGAGTATTATGGGATTTGCTGTATTACTCTATTATTATCATAACAAAATGTATGTAAATATACAACACATATTGAAACTTTTTTTGTTTTGGAAATTTCATACCAATATCATAAAGTACTAATACAACGATAAAATGGCCATATCTGTGGGTACGATACGATCGGCGGTTCGAGGATGCCTGAAGTATGCAATAATCGAACGGTCTACGACGAGTTGCTGGGTGCAATTTGAGTAAAATTAAAGGTCTACTTTCTGTACCTGGATTTTGAAAGACGGTTATCCTGTAACATGATAAAAACTAAATATCGAGTCATAGAGTGCGGTAATATTGCGCCCGAAGTATCGGTATTTGTTCTCTACCTTTGGGGTGCCACTACCTCCTGACCACTACCACCGTCACGCTACTGCTTTGCAGTGAACATGACGCTGTACCACATTCTGATTTCCGGTCGACTATCACAGTTTTCGTCATCTCCACCCTCCGCGATAAAATAATAATATTATATTCGTCCCCAGAGAATGAAAAGTTTCTGTGTTAAAATAACGAATTGTTCAGGAGATCGTTTTAAAATTTAAAATGTTTATTTGTTTTGCACAAATTAGACATTTTATAGTACCTTGATCCACAATAATCGGATTATAGAAATTTTAATATTAATAGATGCAGAAATAATATAAAAACCGTTATTTGTAAAACAAATAATTTTTCAAAAAAAATGTATACTAGAACATATTTGTTCTCTGCAGGTAATGTAATGCATATTATGTATTCCCTACTTCTGATGATAATGTGCATACCTAAACATATTGGCAGTAATCAATCAAACAGATTTCATCGGAAACACTGTATAAATAGATAAAATATATCAAAATGTATTAAACGAATAACAATATACAACTGACTTCAGATGAGAAAAAATAGTAAGGGCCACTTGAGTTAATTACAATTTTAATACTGCTGGAGGACAAAATATACAACATTAGTAATTTATTAGATGTGAAAGGAATATCTATGCGATCAGTGGCGTATTATAAACTTTTTTTCTTGAGGTAGGGGGTCCAAAAAATATTGAAAACCAATAATTTGTATAAACTTTATATATTTTACTATTTTTAGAGAGCAAAATCGCTTAGTTTACAGCCAAGAGACTGTTGTTAGTTTGTGGATAAAGGGAGGAGGGCTGCGTAATCTGTGAACTATTTTGGTAAATAATACTTATCTGTTCATAATATAAATTTAAACTTTTTGAAGTTTTCACTATGAATAATATAAAAATAAGTGACAAAATAACTTTTTCAACGTGTAAAATTATTGAAAAACTTAAATTTACTCACGTATTTAGTATATTACACCTACATATTATATTGTCCTTGTCTATATAATAAGGAGTAATAGAGTAAAAATTAGTATATTACCCATTAGATTGATGAATTGCATGCGAGAGGCGTATTTAGGAATTTTCAAATGGAGGAGATGATATAGTTCTTTAATAACTAAGTTTTATAATATTAAAAAAGTAATTTAATCAAAAACTATTGAAAAATATATGTTTTTGATTTTATCTTCATATTCTAAAATCATATAAATATATACATTTCCAATATAATATACCTTTAAATATTAATTTTTATATTAAAATCCACAAAAATAAAAATATATATATAGGTAGTTATACATTATATTATATCTACTTTGAAAAAATATCCGCTCGAAAATAAGGTAGGACATAATATCTACAGAAAAAATATATACATATGTAAGATAATATATATCTATATATATATTTTTTTTTTTTGATGTTATGTATTTGTAGGTTTTATAATACAGATATGATCTTATAGATTTTAAGGTGAAATCTAGTTATTAAATTTTTTTTTTGTAAAATCCTTTTCAAAACATTAAAATAAATAGGTTTCAAAAAACAAAAAAACAAACGTTATTAGTATGATAAAATGTATGCATTTTTCCGATTATTTTTGTTATTCCAATTCTATATAAATTTGTTGTATGATTATTAATTTAATAATTAGCTTTAAAAATAAAAACTAGCATTTTTGTAGAAAAAATATAATATGGGGGTGGTTGTCCCAAGGGTGTTGTGGGGAGGACCCACTCCTTGGACAAGAGTCGACAAAATGAAGTTCAGTTCTCAAAAGCACAATGTTAATAACATTTTTTGACGTTTTAAAGGAAGTATTTCGGAATTTAGTCGGAAAACTATGAATTATTCGGCATTTAGACAGCAAAATCAAAAAAAAAAGTTGATGAATTTTTTTCAATTATTTATATTTCAAAGATTTCTTTCTTCGGTATTTTCGAGACTCAACCCCCTCTCTCCCCTCACAGTTTATAAAAAATATTTCTTTAGAATAGCCTTGAATAAAATGTTATTCATTTATCATATTTGTATTATGTTGTTATGATTGCTGAAATAATGCAAAATAATTGGTATCATATAGTTGTTCAATACTACAGATTGAATTAATAAAAATTAAGTAAAAAAGAACATAAATGGTAGTCAATTAATTGGGATAATCTCATCGAGAATATTATAATTTATAATATGATTTATAATAATATAACAAATAGAAAAAACGAATTTAATTATTGTTTTAGCACTGGGGTGGAGATAAATCCAGTGATTTTAACTCCCCCCCCCATAAATACGCCACTGCCTATCGAGTAGATGCTAATCCCGTATTTGATCAGTATTTTTTGAACTAAATGTATAATTTTTTAAATAACTCGATTGTTTTTAGTTGAAAATGGAGTTTAATCTTAAAACCATTTGAGAGGTATATAGTTCATCTTACGTTTAACCCCTTCCCAAGTCATTCCTAGTTGAATCTATGAACATATTACATAACCTATGTCTTGACACAGATACATGTAGTTTAGACGTATTTTATCGGTCAATCTTTGTATTATGTATTTTTTTATCTTATCCAAGAACCAAACATAATAACCGTTTCATTTGTTCGATTATACGTTATTATAACAAAAGGTGATTGTACGTGCGTGAAGTTGGCCCTACCATATTGTCCGATCATTTTGAAAATTATACCAATATTTTGCAAGTAATTTGCGAGAATTTGTAAGTCCATTCCCGCAATTTGCAAGTTGCCCTGAGCGGCCCTATGATGCTTCAAAGTTCCACACTCAGCCCTACCATGTTACCCTAGAGAGTCGAAAGTAGTGTCAAAATATTCCCCTTATTTTCAAGAATTTGCAAGTCAATTCCTGCAATTTGCAAGTTGCCCTGAGCGGCCCTATGACGCTTCAAAGTTCTACACTCAGCCCTACCATGTTGCCCTAGAGAGTCGAAAGTAGTGTCAAAACATTCCCCTTAATTTGCAAGAATTTGCAAGTCCATTCTCGCAATTTGAAAGTTTCCCTGGGCGGCCCTATGATGCTTAGAAGTTTTATACTCTTGCTTACCGTATGTATATACTGGTACATATGAATTTGAACATATTACACTAATATAGAACACACTATTATAATATTTTATAATAGTATACCTAATAATATAAACTCAAATAGGTAATTATCAATCGTCAAACTAGTTTTCAGAACTAACATCTACAATTTAAAATGGGTTGAATTTAGTTTGAATTTTAACTGTTTGGTATATACTATGTTGTGTGAACCGAATATTAACTATGTCTATCCATACACATACCTAATTATTTATCCTAGATCACATGTGCAATACAACCGTTTTCTCCGATTGTAAATATGACATTGACAATGATCATTGATTTAAACGTGATATAAACGATCATTACAACTTCTTATATACACAATATCAATGTTAATCTAATCTCACATTATTATGCAATGAAAACGAGACAAAACTATCAAGATAAGACCTTCGTAATAATACAAATTGTACGTGACTTAAATCTATTGGATGACTTACGTATTTTTACAAATTTGAAGAAATCGTCGTGTTTTTATGGGTTTAAGTCATTTTTAATATAATTGTTTATTTTAGTTTTTACGTGATTATCGAAACAGTTAAAAATTGAATACTTTTATCGGAAAATGAGTTATACATGTAACAATTAGATCAAACCTTTTGGTTAAAAGTACGTTTGTTCACATAAAAAAAATATCATTGCAAAATTAGTTCGCTCAAAATCTAAAATAATCATTCAGAATAGTTTAAAAAAATGAGAAATAGGGAGTGCGCGTAGCAGCCCTGCGTATGCAAGATATTCCGCGGGTGTTTAGTTCGAATATAATTATAATTAGTGTCAAAGAAAAGTTGTATGCAATGTTTGTGACGTCCCGCGGCTACGCTGGTTATCTGTCGTTCTACCGTGCTAAATCAAAGCGACTTAGGTTATTCTGAGCGGATTATTTTAAATTTTACATTGTCTAAACCAAATTATCTTTCACAAAATGTACTTAATATATTTAATATTGTAGAAGCACATTCTTAAAAATATTATAGGAACATAAAAACATTGTAATAATTGTTACCAAGAAATATTTTAGAATTATTAAAATTGTGGCCAAAATATATGTTCTGAACACCAAAATTACAATGAGAATACTTTTTTAAAATATTTTGTACATATTTTAACTATCTGAGTAGTAAGTAATAATTATAATATAATCACTTATATAAAAAAATATGCAGACAGCTATTTAACTCTGTTTGCTAAAAAAAGTAAAAAAAGACTAACGATACAAAACGAGTTAAAAATGTTGTATTTACTTTACACTAATGTTAACGTAATATTTTTAAATATGCGTAATGTGTTGATACAGACGATATTACCTATATTATTTTAGGTACGAAACAAAATCCTTCATTATGCAATTAAAACAAACTTATGATTTACGAAGAACATTACAATAACATTTAACTGGGACTTCATCTTATCACGTGCATTCGCTGGACCCCTTCTTTTATAATTTTTAAGGTTTTGATAGTGCAAATTTTTTGTTTGTAATTTGTTTGATAGTTTTCAGAATTTATTTGATACTCTGATTCCTCTAGATCGCTAAACCTATGGGGGTCTCTCCATAGGTATTTTCGATCTAGGACGGGTAGGAGTATCAAAAAAATTCTGAAAACTATCACACAAATTACAAACTATAAATGTGTACTGTCAGAACCTTAAAATTCAAAAAAGGGTGGGTAGCAAAATACACGTAATCTAATCGATAGTAACTTTACCGCAGAGTAAAATATGAAGTGAAAAACATGGTGTGAAACGAGAACGTAAGACAAAAAACTTTTTTTGGCTAATTAATTTTGGGAATAAAACCGGTAATTTTTTGAATTTTTTTATGACAAGAAACTGATTAACGGTTATTATATACATTTGTAAGCCCCGTTATTAATTACCGGTTACCGGAAATAATTGATAATTTATTTACTAAAACGCTAATATGAAATAACTGGTTCTAAACCGATCACTGATATTTTTAAATACTGTTAATTTAAGTGTAATAAAATTAAAATTGTTTAATCACTATAGCTGGTAATCTAAATTTTGTAAGTATATACTATATTATAACACTATACGTATTCAATAGTATAATTGATAAAATATAGCAATCTGTTCTTAGAATCTTGTTGTTGAACTTTATGAATTTTTAGATTGCCATTATAATAATATTATTAGTTATATTATTTACCCACAGAATCATTCTCCAGACATAGTCAGACATAGTGTTTATATATTATATCCTAATCTTCTCTAATTTTTCCAATACTACTCCTATAAATAATTGGAAAAAATGTCAAGTCTCCAACATTAAAAATTTTTTGATTGTGACCAGAATACAATAATGGTAGAGAAATTCAAGAAACATAGAAATGAAAAAGTAGTTTACTAATCTTTTCCAAATGAAAAAAAATGACTACTGGGAAAATTAGTGATACTAAAATTCGGAATTTAAGCGGTAACCGTTAAACAAAATTATTTATAAACGGTTTAGAGGATGTCAGCGCAAACAATTTTCAATGAAAAACTCATGTTAGCATTTCTCATTTTTAAAAACTTACGAAAATCTTAGATATATAAAATGAAAAACCAATTATAGATAAAAAAAATATTATCTAGCGCTTTACGGAACTTTTTTAGAATATTTTATTATTTTAAGTTATACTTATTAAAAAAACCAAAAATGTTGAATTTTTAACAATTTATAAACATGATTAAATACACATATCAAAAAACAGCTCTGTAGGACACTAGATAATTTTGTCTTTTGTTTCATGCTTATAAGATATAAGATATAAGTTATAAGTGAGAAATGCAAAAGTAATATTTTCAATAAAACTGTATTAATTCATAAAAAACAACCATAATAAAAATGATATAATGCATATAAAAAATGCATATAAAAATTGCCAAATAAAACCCCTTAAAAATGGCCGTGCTGACATTCTCTTAACGGTTACCGCAAATAATCAAAAATTACTATAATCCCGGTAGTTGGTTACACGTATAACGGTAAAAAACCGGTTATCTGTACTAACATTTTTTGGTTCATTTCCCGCGCATTAACAAGATAACAGTTCCAAACTATGTATAAAACACTAATTTTCTTTGTAAATTTTTGTGTTTAGTAAAATACTATATATATGTATATTTATTTTTATTTTGAAGTGATATATTTTAAGTAATTATAATCACTATATTTTAACAAATAAATGAACAGTTTTGCATCCTCTTATTTCCCAAACTCTAACATGCTCAGATTTTCACCTTCGCATATTATAAGAGTCGAAGATGGTTCTTGATAGCTACGACAATCACAGCTACCAAATTACTGGACGGATTTGGAAACCGGCTTGCACCAGAGACCAGACGCCACCAGCGAGAAAAATCATACCTCATTTGCTACCTGAGAGTCGATCTGGGGATCTCGAGCGCCGAAATACGCATTTCGACCACTTGACCACAGACGATATCCAATTACTACATTTAAACAAAAAAAAAAAATCTTTTTTCTATAAACCTATATTTTTAACTTCATATTCTTATAGAATATTTTTCATCAACATTTTTGTGTATCTATAAATAATATGGAATATTGAACCAACAGTATATTATTTTTAAGGATTTTAAATTTAGATAAGTACGTGAAGGAGGGACAAGGGAATAATAATTGTCCTCTATTTTATTAAATACATATTCATCTATGTGTTGGAAATAAATAATTATAGAATAAAACTTTTAGAGTAACGTGGTCAGTGGACACTGGACGTTTAATAATAATTAAAAATGTAATGATGCATATTATATAGATCACGTGTTTTATAATAGTATATATGTAAATACATGAACCGTGGTGCATAGGAATTACGATCAGATCACGTCAACCGAGTTCGTCCGGAAAGATGTAATCATCTGTTTACAAGGTAATTGAAAAAAACAACAAAATTATCATAGTCGATTTCATTGCCAATGCCGATCTATATAATGTATTCGTGTTAAATAATGTACTAATAATAAACACGACGATTATTATATGATATTGTTCTGAGGCGAATATTATTATTTTTCCGTAATAATTGTTTTAATCGTCAATAATCAGCATTATCATTACGGGATGGACTTTGCATTTCCAAAACTGATAACGCAAGACGCACGTCGTCAAACAAAAACAGTTCGCTAATAGTGGCTGAAGAGACGAAGTGATAGCGTGTGTAAATTTCGTCGTCCACGCGCGCTCGTACATCGCCATATCTGTGACGGGGTGAGAGCGAGGCGAAGGGCGCGACTTGCATTAGTATGGGTACGAGCTTGTGTGTGTGTGCGCGCGCGCGCGCGTGTATGTACGGTGTACACGTGTACGCCCGCCCTCGCCCGAGAGCGTTTGTGAGTAAACGACGAGGTGGTGTACGATGACGACGAGGGAACACCGAGCCGTGCACAACATGTACACACACATACACCCACCCGGCCGTTATCGATCCTCCGCGTGTAATATATACACACTCACACAAACGCATATACACGCAGTCCGTAGTGGTGCGTTTTTTTTTTTTTTGGGAGGGGGAGCTTTTGCTTTAAACGAAGTGCCGCCGCCGGTTCAACCCTATCAATGGGCGGTGTGTGTTCGGGTGAGAGAAAGAAGTAAAATTATAGAAAAAAAAATAATAATAATAATACATGAATATAGTTTCTGCATCCTCACCAATATACATTACGTAACGACAATCGTTTCCAAAACGAATGGCCGTGACCAGGACCACATTTAGGGGGTGGGGTGGTTTCCGAAAAGGGGCAATTGTCCCGGGCAGCAATATTTTCAAAAAGAAGAATTACATAATGGTGAATTTTAAAATAAGTGGATGAGAGGAGGAGGTAAAATATTTTAGCCTCCATATGACTAAAACAATAAATGTGCCGGTGACCGCAACCTGGACGTTGCACTATACCACCGATCACCTATATATATTATATATTCATAACAACCAGACTACTAACACTATACCGGACGAAACGTTGTGTATTTCTTATCTTATTATTTATTATTTCTCGTCTTAATACATTCTTTAGGTCCCTACGCAACACACTGCATACACGAGGACCCGTGTATATACGAGAAGACGACGTGTACCCGGTAGAAAGAGAAGTAGGGTGGAAACAAAGGATACGATGCTCGAGAAGGGAATATAATAAAAAAAAAAAACATATACGTATAATATATTATATTATAAAAGATGTGTACGTAAAGCCAATAAAAATGGGTCGTCGTCGTCACCGTCACTGCCGCCGTGCCACCGTGAACCGGTCCCATGTGGAGGCGATACGGACGAACGTTGAAAAACATTTTTTTTTTCATAGACTTTTTTTTAGAGGTCGTTGAACACGTCTCTTCGAAACCGGTCCCCGGTGCAAACGACGTCGGCGATATATATATACATATATTCGTCTATCCTTGAAACGGGACGAAAATAATATTATTAACTTTGACGGTAAAAACACGATTCCAAGTCGGAATAAAACAAAATAATATACATTGGAATGTCGGTGTGATGAATTCGAGGTGAAGCAATATGATAAGTAGTATACGAAAAAACGTGGGTTTGCGAAAAGGAACGAAGAAATATTGTCATTTTGAGCGCGTATCCGAAAAATTTTCCATACAGACCAACAGTATATTATAATATAGTATATAGTAATATTATAATGGTATATCGTATTATATAATATAGTAAGTAATAACTAATAATTTTGGGTACACGCAGTAAAAGCAGAGCGTGACGTGTACGACGAGCTTTTAATAACGGCAGGCGCGAATACGCTTATACACGCGCGTCAAATTTGCTATCATTTCAACTATTCGTATGTAATTTTCGCAGGCAACAGCCTTCCAGTGGAAATGTTACATAATAAAATTACGCACATGTATTCCACGGCCGGTGCCTTCGATACAAATATACAATACAAAATTTAATCTGTTGTGAAAATAACGTTTATAATAACATAGAGTATCGACGTGGTCACACCGAAACAGTTAACACGAGCCGTCGCACAATTTTTGTAAATGTTTGAATTCGATGTATATGCGGCACACTATCTAGCACGTGTGTATAACGAAGACGTTGTCGCCTACTGCGTAAACGAAAATATAATTAGGTCATTTATAAATTATATAGTTATAATTTATAAGTTTTAAATATGAAAACCCGACAAATATATTACATATTATACTATTATAAACGTAAATCATGTACAACTTTATTATTTAAAAAAAAAAAATTTTTTATAATTTATTATAATCTCGATCAACATATTAAATAATAATAAATTTGTTTCTAGAAAATCCAAGAAAATACAATAAATAATTCATAAAATATTATTTTATCTCGAAACTATAATAACATTGGTCGCGTATTGTATATTGTATTTTCACATTTTTAGGAGGGCAATAAAATAAAGATTTTTAAAAAAATAAAGAATACAAGAATCCAAGAGTTTGTTACTTGTTGCACACGTCAATAATATTATAATGGGCATATGATAATATATAAGGCACACTGCACGATGCACATACGCATAATTAATTATGTAAACAACAGGCAATAATCAAACCATAGATCGTTTTTGAATAACAATATTATAATGTATTGTGAATACTTACTTCGGTTATCATACGTGTCGGCGTTGAGAAATAACATAGTGCAATACAATTTAAATAATTGAATATATATTAAATTTAAATTTATTATTAATATTTAAATCAAATTTTATATTATTAAGAAGACGTCGCACATCCCATTTTTTAAGGGGTTTTGTATAGAATTTTTTTAGATATTTAAAGAAAAATAAAAATTTAACAATCAAAGAATATTTTAACATAATTTAAGTAATTAAAAATAGTCCTGTGTCAATGCTATTTTGTATTGTGGTGTAATCACGATATTTGTTAAAAAAATACATTTACGCAAAACAAATAAAATGGTTTTTTAAAATGATTTTAAAGTTATAGCACCTATTATAAAATTTGTAGATGATAACATTTCAGAGATAACCACGTTGGGGTTTTACAGTTTTCTAAATACGAAACTCATTATCAAAGATACAAAATACAATTTTTTCTCCCATTTTTAAGACATTGTAACTATTTTTAAACATATTATTTGAAAAAACGCCGATGAGGTTATCTCCAAAATATTGTTTTCAAAATGTTTTAACTCTAAAATTATTTTAAAATGACATTTCATTTGTATTGCGTAAACATATTTTTACCGTTGAAAATCTTCAGTGCGACGTCTTCTTAATACAGTATCGATCGTATAGGGTTGTTAAATTACCGGCGTAAGTGCGTAACGCAAATAGAGCACTTCATAATAAAAACAAAAAACAAATACGTCGATATTTACGCACGTGTGGGTTTAAACATTATTATGTTTATCGAACCTGTTCCATGCCAATAAACAACTATAGTAAAACATATATAATCCACTATAGGTGGTCTGCACGGTTACGAAAAGAATTATTTTGAAATTTTAAACTTTCGAGTCACATACATGTATGTACGTAAAGAAATACAATAGTTGGTCAACGTACATATAAAACGTAACTATACTATTAATACAATAATTATTACAATAGTTTTGTTTCCTAATGATTTTAGAATGCAATAAAAACTACATAATGAAAGTTTACAGATATATTGTTGAAACATTTTTTATTTATTTTAAAAACTTATTATCTATACTGATTAAAACGGTTATAATAATATTGAACAAAATAGATCGTATTTTTGTAATATACGAGTATATAGTATATTTATCGTGCGTACATTAAATTGAAAATTCAATTAACACTAAAAATTTGCAATATATAGCTATAATATAAATCTTGAAATAGTTATTTGTGACCCTTCGGGACATATTTTCTAAATGTTTGGAACATTTATTAAAAAATGGAACGTGTTTGCATTCATGTTCATTTTTTCCTAAACACATTCTGTTGCATCAATTGGATTCCAAAATTAAAATATCTGTAATAATTATGTCCCAGATTTGTTTTGGTAATATTATATTAGTTAGGTCCTGAATTTTTTTCGATAAGTAGGTACTACACATATACATACTACACTACACTAATATTTTCTTTCATTACTTTTCATTTGTACAAAATTAGGAGTTATTACTGTCTACGATAGTATCTATGATCACAGGTATATGAAAAATGTTTTTTTCGTCATGATAATAAAAATGAAAATTATTAAAATTTTACAAATTGTAATATTTACAATACAATTATTATGAAAATCGCTTTTTTATTGATAACTACTAACGAAAGAAATCGGGACTCCACTACACAACAAAACGATAAAAAAAAAAAATCAAGAAAGCAACTAGTGTTATAGTACATAAAATAATCCGGGACTTAACTAGTATCTAACCAGCTGTAATTACCCCCGAGTGTCTGGGACCCAACTCAGATGCTTCATCACATTCACCTATTAAAAAATGAATGCATCCATTCAAAAAAATTGAACGGATCAGTTAAATTTTTTTTTATCGAAAACTGATAGAACAATAAATCCTTCGTACTTTGTAGTTTGTTCAGTATAGGTATGTTCAAAATTAAATTATCCCTAATCTCTATCTAATTAGTGATTTCCGAATTTCCAGTTTGTGATGAAAATTAAAAATAATACATATTTAATATAATATTAAAATTAAAATGAATGAAGTAAAATCGTCCAAAGCGTTCATAGGTTGTTTAGGAAAATTCTAAACATGAAATTAATGGTTAAATATAAATACATTATACATAATATATAAAACAAATGTGAAATCTGTATTTATTCACTTAAATATTACAATAGCTTCATATTTACAAACGAAGCAGTAATCTATAATAATTGTACGTTCAATACAAGATTTAGCCGAATTAAGAAATAGCTAGGTTTTTACTACACATTTTAGATTCTGAGCATAGCGATATTGTATATTGGATTTACAATATTGTGTTTTATTTTTGTATGTTTAAAGTTTTTTGGTTGGAAGGAGTAGGAGATTTTGGATAAAAAAAACTTTTCATTAGAAAATGTTTTGTCAAAAGGTCCAAAAAATTAATGTAGGTACTTTTTATAGTTGTAGGTTCCAGATTTACCAGAGTTGTAGAATATACATACATTCACACACTCACATCTATTTTTGCACACGACCTTGTCAATTGAACCTAGGACCGAACCTAACCTCATCTAACCTACTGACCTCAATCTGTTAACCAGGTTTAATTTAGCCGACATTGGGTATTACACTCATCCTCCTACCATCGGCCCTGATTAATTGTATACAAAATAATAAACAATAACATTTTTACAATATTTTAAGAAAATATTTCAGGAAATATTTTATTCAAATTATTAGTACCTAAATATACCTATCATTTTAAAAATATTTTATTACCAAATATTTAAATTTAATTATTTTTTAAATATTATGTGTAATGTATTGTAGAGCTATTTATAAAAAAATATTTTAATTCCAATTATTTAGATTAATAATCCAATTAAAATGTCATGTATAGTCGTGGCGAATGCGTTTACAAGATGTTTCGAGGGTAAGTTCAAATCTAATTGTCAAAGAATAGTTTTTTTGCAATGTTCGTGAAACCTTCACGATAACGATGACCATCCGTCTTTGTACCATGCTAAATCGGGGATAAACGGCGGTCATTCTGAGTTATTTATTTATATTTTATATTTTTATACTTCATTATTTTTCACAAAATATATTTATGTAATATTATATTATATTAAAATGTTGTATAACCCGTGCTGGATCATTTTGACCACTGGCTGACATCACACGTCAGGGGAACGAAAAACTTGTGCATACAAGAATACTATACAATTGACTATGTCAAATATTCCCTTTTCTGTCCCATTTTCTCCAACAATCTATTTAATTTACCAATTCCAAGATTAATTCATCTGGAAAAAGAAAACCCATCTTTCCTCATTTATGTGTAACCAAACGCTAATTAATATTATATTAATTTTTTATTGTAAATTTATTATTATATTTGTTATCGTTATCTATCTTCTATCATAATATTGTACAAATTTTATAAAATTAATATTATATGTTTGAGCTCAATCCAGTTTGAAATAAAATAAAATATATTTTGGCTGTCTTGATAAACTCTAGCTTTTTATATGTTTTCACGTTCATAATTTATTTTCAATCTCGTGTCAACGCAATATGCCTCCTCAATATCGTTTATATTTTCAAGAAACTTCAGTTACAAATAAATTAATTTTAGGGGTTAAAACTCTGCAAGCTTTCTCTGATCTCCTATGCATATATTATATAATATACGATTTTTAATTCATGTTATAATTTACATAGTAATGAGTAGTGAATAATAATTACATTATATCCTTTTAAACTAAATTATTTATAATACAGACGTATAATAAAAGCGTCTTTATAACGTTTTTCGCAATAAATTATAATATATATAACATAACAATACACTACATTGACAGGTATTTTAGTGAGAATCGATATAATTTATGACGTATATTACCTATCATTTTTTTTCAATCTTCCCCAATAGGTTCGCAATAGCATTCTTATTATAGTTTATTTATAATTAATATTAGAGTAAATTTACCTGTTATCATATTTGTAGAGGATAACATAAACTATGCTCTAGCGATCTAGTGTGGTTTTTTTTAAATTAAGTTATAAGTAGTTAAATAACTTACTTTTTTGAAAGCATATAACTAGTTTTAAAAATAAAATTTTAAAAAAACTCCACCTTGGAGCATAGCTTATGCTCTCTTCTACAAATTTGATAATAAGTAAATTTACTCTAATATTAATTATAAATAAACTGTAGTAAAAATGCGGGACGTAGTTTTCTATGCTATGCGTCGTATGTCAGACAGAGACAACAAACGTGTGTGTAGCGTCCTCTTAAGCCTGTACCTAGTGTACCTATATAATATTACATTGTTGCTCACACCACTGTTTAAATAATTTAAACATTACTTAGCTTTTGGTAAGATAGCATTGTTGAAGTATTTGTTGTTTGATTTGGTTATTATATTATATTATTAATATACTTATTACCACGATTATTTTGAAATAATATATCGCTTACATAACATTTGTAATCTAGGGTCGGACCCAGGCATTTTTTTAGAGAGGGGCGCATGCTCTTGAATAATTTTTTGTGTCTAACATTTTGTGTATATAATATATTATAAGTATATTTTTTGGAATTTGGTGAGGGCGCACGCCCCTTCAATCCACACCTACTGTAATCTAAATTCAAAGTACGAGTATATTATAACATTATTTTATATACCTATTAATTAACCAATATACCTTATATACCTATTAATATTAACAATATATCACATGAAAACTTTATATTTTTGGTGTATAATATTGTTTTGTAATAAATAGTAATATCATATTCTTATGACCAATGTCTTATAAGTAGTAGCTTAGAATAATATAATAACTTCAGCGTCTCCTCTACCAAATAAAAATCATGGCTACGTCACTGACTTGTCACAAAACTTCTAAGATAGAATCATATAATGTATAAATGTAGGTACTAGATAGTTAAAAATATTAAATAATAATGGTATTAAGTACTAAATATTTTGTGTAAGTACTGCCTATATTCCTAAAATAATACATGAAACCAATTATTTAATATTTTATGTACATTAGATTTGAAAATATTGTATAATATAGATTTTGTTAATTTAAAAATGAATAAAAGCGCTATGTTAAATATTTTAAACAAAATCAATATGTTTTTTTCCAGACGATTCAAACAAAATAATTTAAACGTAATAACCCTGCTGGTAAAAAAATGTTATACTCTTTTAAGATTTTACTCAGCTTTTAAAATAGGAATTAAGGGTGTAAAATGATGTGGCAAATGTGATTAAGGACCCCTAATTAAGAAGGATTTAAAGAAAATATTATGTACTCACAACCGGACGACACCCCATTCGGAATTTGTTTATACGATACTGGTAAATACATATGGTTGATAAGCGCATACAAGGTCATGCCGTACAGATAAAAGAACCAAGTTAATTTTGCGTCAAGAATAAAAAAAAAATTCAGGTACCTATGGCAAATCGTCACGCATACATATTTTTTTATCTGAACACAACGGAATTGGGTCACGGGCCTCAAGAATAATAACAATAATAATGACTGTCGATACTGTCACTCATTACTTGTACAATAACATTTCATTATTTCTCTCCTATGCAAGGTCCTTGCCAAATTCGGCAGTTGATGATACATGCGTTTGCAACGTGAATTGGAAGTTTATAGTAAAAGTTTGAGCGCATTGATTTTCGTAAAAGTGGGCGTCGTTTTTTTTTCGATTTTTTCCCGACGCCGTATTTCGCGTTTACGACTATCTATTTACGTGGAAAACTCGATAACATATCAGCCGAAAAAATATATGTTTTGAATCACATGTAAATTTCACCAGGTAAAAGCTAATGTCTAAACACACAAATGTTTGATCACGAATAATCCCTTCCGTGCATTAAAGGTATTGCATATAAACTACCATGTATAAAAAGATACCTGTTAATTATACAGAAATACAAGAGATATATATATATATGCTGCAATGATTACATTATTTATACATAATATAATTATTGCACCTAATGAAAATATCCATATTATATTGTATCATTTTGTGTAGTAGAATCAGAGTTCATGCGCATAAATCTTAAATTAAATTATACTTGTACAAAAATTACTAAAAATAAGTTATTATTTAAAGGATATCACAAAATATTAAAGGATATCCTTCATATACATATATTATTGTTATTTTTTGCATAGAGCGTTTCAATGTTTGCTATACAAATTTTAAACAGAACACAATGTAGGTGTTACAGAAATAGGAGGAAGATTGTATAAGGCCCTTGACTTCCACATTTAATTTAACGTCCCTGAAACTAGTGTTTTATGTACCCAACCCACCTTTTTGATTAAATTGTAATTGTTCAAGTTTCTAGAATATTGTTAAAGTTCGAATATTGAAAATGAAATTCTTGTAAATACCTTAAGTAGGGTATGCTGAAATACTGTTTCTTAGTTAGTGACGTGATATTTTCGAAGCATATAATTTTCCTAGAAATATATATGCAGTGGCAATATAACCAACATATACGTTTACTTACATCAAAATATAATTATTGTTCTGTCTGTGATTAATATGTTTACATCAAACACGCGCGAGGGAATTCGCACTTTTGTGGACAGCGTAAACATTTGTGGTAACAAACAATGAAATTTCCGCAATACAATGCAATTGAACGTATTCATTAAAGTAAATTACATATAAACATTATAATAAGAGCACTAAATTAAGTGTAACCTTAGTCATTATATATAGGAATTTTTTACGTTAATTTTTAAAAATATTAAAAAGAAATAGAAAGCGCAAAATAAAGTGGGTAAATTACCATAATTTCGTTATAAGTAGGTACACAAGAAAAAAATTAATTAATTACTTCTTTAAAAAAACCGAAATATTAAATGCATTTCACACGATTAATTGTGAAAAAACTTGTTGAAATTAATTAAAGGCAGCGAATTAATAAATAATTGAATAACGGAAAAAACAATATTTTTCTCTCCAGATATGCAACAAATACACGTTGATTAAAGGTGCGTTTTCGAACAGGCAACAGTAAAAATATTGTTATAAAATATAATTTTAGGTAATTATGATAATAATTATTATTATGCAAATAACACTCATTTGATCAAACAATAGTGACATAATATTAAAGAGTATAAGTGTTTTGAATATAAAATTATGTTTAACGAGTGTAAAACATTCTGTCGGCAATCGACATTATTGTAAGTAATAATAATAATAATAATAATAACGGTAATCACAATGATTATAAATAATAATAATAATAATAATAATATTCATGAACGTTTGAATACCTGTTCTCGGTCATTATAGTTCGAAATCGATAACACAACAATCAACGCATTATATTATAGTATATTATTATATTATAACACTCAGCAGCACCACCAAAACCGTATCAGTCATACACGAGTATATACGCGTCAACTATAATATCAGTTTTTAAGTCGATAGTACAAAAAAAAAAAAAAATCTTTAGCGGTGAGAGAGAGAATAAGTTATCGATAAAACGACGAGTATAGTACCTAAGTATATTTCGTTTGGTTTATTTTTCGCAATGAAACGCGTTCAAAAAAAAAAGTGAAATGCGTAGACGATTGAGGAGAATATTAAAACAGTCTCAGCGCACAGAACTCGTTTTATCGCGGTGTTTGCGAGAGAGAAAAAAAGTGTTAGAATACTACACGGGAGGAACAATGATTATTATAATAACCATATATTAAGGACTATATAAGCTATTTTTTTATTTTATCACTGGACGACTTTATGCTTGTGTGAATTGTAAAATGATCACTGATGTTAGTAACCCGTATCAAAATTTTATGGGCTATTACAAAATTATATATAGTTTTTACACTACTTACTGTAAACGTAGGTGCATCCAGACTACGTTTCCAACGCTACCCTAAGGCACATGTGGTCACATTCCCCATTGGAAACATTTCATTTGAAACCCTGTCCAGACATAAAACTAAGCACTTCCAATGCCGAATGTTTATTTGAGTTTTCGCTCTCTGAAACCAAGACACATGTGTCTTCGACGGATTCGGTGTGCACCGTCCAGACTTAAAACTAACTGTAAATGTCGTTGGTTTGCGTTGGAAAAGTATACGCCATTCTAAAAAATTAAGGTCCCAAAATATTTTTTCTCGTTTCGCTCGAAAATCATTCGGACTATGTTTCAAACTTTTTGCTACGTTTTTATATTCTAAGCGGGATGAAGAAACTATTAAACTTATAATTGTATTATTTTTCTGTGAGCACTTTTGGATAGAAGAAAATCGATTAAGCGTTTTATTTTTTCATTTATATGAATTAATGATATTCGGCTTTTTTTTAAACAGTATTATATACGAGAAATATAACATTATTACAAATTGTATGATGACGTTATTTACAAGAAAGATTACTGTGGCCTTGGTAGACATGATGGGTTATTATTGGCAATGCATATAATTTTTATTTTGGGAAATTGGTCCGACTGATATAGGTAAGTAAAAACACTCCTATAGCCTGGTGTTACCTGGAACACGAATGCAAAGTAGCTCTAATAAACGGGGTGCATCAATGTGTCCTTCAATCAATCTCTGAGTAAAATTACAACAAAATCGAATATACGAAGTTTGGATAATGGTTCGAAATTCAATGGTTTTGGGGCAAAGGTGTTATTTGATAGAATTTTCATTCTAGTTGATAGGTGCCAACTCCATTGATTTAACGAGGGCAAAAGTATTATTTTGCCCCCGTTGTACACGACAATAATTATTTGGTTAAAATACCAGATTATAACACGAAAATATTCATCAGGACATCGACGATTGTATATTACCTAAATATGATCAAAGACAAATAAGATAAAAGAAAACCTTCCTGTTTATCAATTTTACATATTTAATATATTTATTTTTTATCAATTTTACCTATTTAATTTGAATCGTGACATTTATACGGGCGTACAGTCGTATTCAAATCGTGTAGAGTATCTATTAAATATAAGATAACATTCACCAATATTTGTGTTGGTCACTTTGCTGCGTATCCCCTAATTTCTATTTTTATAAAACCTATTCAATTATTTTATTATTGTTAGTTGTTACTGTTCATACGAAGTGTATTATTCAAAGATTATTATAAGTTTATTTATTATATTCCTTTATAGTCCTTTATACCTATTTATACCTGAAAGTAAATATAATCAAATATATAAAGAAATTATTGGCCATATACTGGTATACATATATATACATGTATATTGTTTACAACAAAACTTAATTCTGAAGTTCGAATTTTTTTGAGTAATATTCATATGTTATTTTGTTGAGCATATCACCACAAATAATTTTTGAATTTTATGAAGATGATTTAAATAATGATAAACTAAAACTGCACAAAATCACGTTTTTGATTTCATGATATAATTAAACGCTAAGGCTTAAATGTATCATCATTTTTGGATGTATTAAACATTGCTAAAGATAAACACTTGGTCATTTATTTAACCGAGCTAACAAAAAGCATACATTGATATTGACAGCATACTAGTCATAACATGTACTACTGAAAAATATTTTTCTTTGTTTAAAAAATTAAAAAATTATATGAGAAGTAGGTACTATGACACAATAACGTTTGAATGATTTGACAGTTCTCAATTGCCACAAAACAATTGTAGAATCTTTGAACCAATGCAAAATAGGAAATACTTTTATAAAAATAAAGTGCTCAACAAGAAAAATACTTTTGTGTTAAAATAAATGTATAATGTATAAATAATGTATTATAAAATAAAAAATATGTGTATTTTTATGTAAATAAATTAATAAAAATAAAACCAATAAAAAAAAATTAAAATAATATGCATGCATACTATTTTATTTTGCACTCTAAAGGCGTATTTAAAGGGGATTACGGGGCAATCAGGTAATTTTAATTACCCCTTCAGGACAGCAAATTGCAGCATACTACGGTAAATTTTTTTCGCTTAACAGAGGGGTTTGCCCCCGCGTTAATAT
Organism: Pemphigus obesinymphae; assembly: GCA_025469235.1. Taxonomy (NCBI): domain Eukaryota; kingdom Metazoa; phylum Arthropoda; class Insecta; order Hemiptera; family Aphididae; genus Pemphigus; species Pemphigus obesinymphae. The sequence goes on from JAIPRL010002582.1 coordinate 31,477, forward strand.
CCAAAAGTCGACACCTATGGTTGATACTTTAAACAGTTATTTTTTTCTATTTTTCCAGTAGTTCTCTTAAATGCATAGAAAACTTGCCAAATATATTTTTATAAAATGGAATGTTATAATGCCAGAAACTGGAAATGTACAAATGTACAATAATTATTTACTACTAGATACATGGCTAAAATTGTCATAGATTCATTTATTATTAGTATATATTATTTATTAGTATAATATATATATTACTAACCGGACAGGTGCAACTCCTTTTATGAGAGACTATTTGTAAGTTAAACACTTTTTGGGTGTGAAACCTTAAATTTGAAATTCCGATTGAGTGTGACACCTGGTAAATTTAACTTTTATTGAGTATAATACCTTATCAGTAGAATTACTTTTGCAAGTCGTATATATCGGTTTATGTATTTTATCGGAAATAATATTATTAATTAATTAATTTTAAAAATATTCCACCTACGGCGGACACTGGCGTTCGTTTTCTAGAAGAAAGTCGTTCATCCCTAAAGTGTAAATTGTTGACAAAATAAGTAATCCGAAAATTGAATCGAACTTATTATTCTGGGATTTTTATAAGAACTCGAACTCACTACGCTAGGTTCTCGCTTGAGTGTAACAGGTATTACTCAACCTCAATAAAAATTTTATCAACATTTTAAGAAATATATACCGTTAATTAATTTAATATTGGTATAAAATAAAAATAAATACCTACTTCGCACATATAAGAAGTCGCTCGGACTTTTCGTTTTCAAATTTTTATACAACCATTGTCGTCAGGTCATATGTTTGAAATTCCGATTTAACATCGGATGATGAACATGATAAAGGTTTACCGGAATGTATTAATATAAATTAATTTCAAATTGTGAAAAATACTACGGAATTCATACGATTTTTAATTCATTACTATGAGATATAAGAACTATAGTAAAAGTACCTATACTATGAATCAGACAAACTTAATACAGACTTTTCACAGGATATATTATATAACCCATAATTTAATGAAATAAAATAAGTAGGTAGATACAAAATTAAATTCAAACGAAAAAAAAAATGATTAGAAAATATATAACGACTTCGGATATTAGATATAAAAAAAAACAGATAGGCGGAGTGGATTCGAACCAGCGTATCAGTTACCATATCATACCATTAAACTACAATATCGATAGAATGTTCGAAATATCTCGTATTTCAAACTATTCAGATAACGGATGATACCGTTACGTATATCGACAGATAATATATACGAGTATTCGGAACGAACGTCCCGGTCAATCGGGGACAAATGGTAGACAAAGAAACGCTCAGTCGGGCGTTAAAACGTCCGGGAAACGCGAATCCGAAATCCGCGGAGTCAAAAAAGGTCACTAAAGCCGATTTCAGAAGTTCGGGGCGATAATACGACGATGCGGGTGAACGTCGGGTGATAACGGAAATCAGTGAGTTGGGAATCGCATTTTTTTTTCCCAGCGTCGAAAGCTCGGAGAAAATGCAAAAATGCAGAGGAACGAAAGGCGTAAAAATTTCAACGACCGGAAAAGAGTTTGAAAACGGTAACGGTACAGGAACACCTGTCGAGCGGCGGCGAAAACGGGCCGGAGAATTAAATTTCCATTAAAGGTTTATCTCATAGGAAAAAGTTAGCATTTGATATATAAGATTACATATATATTGAACTAACAATACAAATACGACCGGTTTTTGATTCGAAACTCGACCGCGATTTGTTTACGTGTTGTAGTGCGTTAAATATTTTGTCAACCTTTATGCCTATGATCGTATTTCTATCGGGTAACTTCGGTACGGTGCCAATACCTGACCAAGGCGTTAACTTTTGAAACAACGACTTGCGGGAGACAACTATGTCGACGTACGAGTATATTGTTTTCAATTGCATATATTATCATAGCTACCCGTTTATGACTTTTTATAGGTATCAGGTACATTGAACATACGGGTATAATGTTCACTTCTGTGGCAAACTATAGTTTATCACAGAACTCGAAAGTATATTATACTGTATATAATATATATAATATAATATAATATTTTAATGAATTTACATGTTATACTTATTATTGAGTTCAGAACACACAAAAACAACTAGTTATATTTTTATATATTTTTTTATTGTGTAAGAGGGGATTGGTGAATTTATATTATACATTAACGCCCAATGTCCTAAGTCAGGAAACACCACTGGTAGGTATACAGTATACACTTTATGGATATGAGACATAATAATATTATTAATTATTGTATATAATTGTTTTTTTGTATATTAAGTAATTATTTAATTACATATTATAATAAATTATATGAATAATATGATAATAACATATGTAATAGAAATATTATTGAAAAAGTATAAAAAAAACTTTAACGTAAATCGTAACATTGACACTCTTATAAGAAAAAATAGAAAAGAGAGTGTACGCTGACCATGACAGTTGGCGATATTCGAAATCCTAGACGCCGCAACGTAACCGCAGAAAATGGCTCTTTAATTGTTTAAATGAAGACTAGAATAAGGAGGCCAAACACTTACGGCCGCCCACTTCAATAAACGTCCCGAAAAGATTAAATTGCTACAGGCTGCGCTGAAGTCGCAAGGGTTGCTACTTTAACATGCGGTAGTATATGAGTTAATGACGTTTTTTGAATTTTATAAAAAAAAATAAGCAATATTTTGAATCCTAACCTATTACATTTTTTGTAGGTTGTAAAATTATACATAAATTGATATGCATATAATATGTACACTTTAATTATTATTATTAATTTATTTAATTTTAAATGTTATCATATCATGTAATTTTAAAGATACAACTAAAAAAAAAAGAACTTGCTAAAAAAACAGAAAAGTTTCTAAATTATAAATTTGTAGTTTATTATTTAATATGTAAGTACTATATAATTAAATTATTGTATATCTATAATTATGTATATTGTATTATCAAATGTGGTTTAGTCTACAGAGAAAAATGTATTGCGGTAAACATTTACCTAAAAGATTTATAAAATATATTACATAAAATATATCGATCTAGTCTACAAGTTATATTTTGAGGTAATAGTATTTAATATAACTTAAGTAATATATTCTGTGGTAGCAAGTACCACAATTTCATGAACCTTAAATTGTGAACTAATATAACTATACATTTAAATTAAAATTTTAAAATTAACTTATTGCGTGATAACAAATCATTGACATAGTAAACATATAGTAACAACCAGGATAAATCTGATAATTCAATGATTTAAAAAAATTTAATTAATTAATGATAAATAATAATAATTAAAGTGTATATGCATATCAATTTATACGTAATTTTACAACCTACAAAAAATATAATAGGTTAGGATTAAAAATATTACTTATTTCTTTATAACAACTCAAAAAACGTCATTAACTCCTATATTACGCGTGTTAAAGTAGCAACCCTTGCGACCTCAGCGCAGCCTGTGGCAATTTAATCGTGCGACTCTTTTTGGGACGTTTTTCTTTAACGGAGATTGCCTCCTTATTCTAGTCTTCATGTTTAAAACATTGGTTTTTGTATCTGATATCTGTTTTCTTACTAAGCAGTTATATTTATAATAATAATATGTATTATTGTATACTTACTTATTTTTAATAAGGATGTTTTAATTACCCAGTAATATTAATGAATCACTAACACAAACGTCATAAAATTAATATTTGATAAATGATAAGTGACAAGGATATGATAATAATTTAACCGATCGGAGAGCCCTTCGACAGCCGCTTTATGGCATCTAGGGTTTCGAATATCGTTGACGGTTACGGTATTGTAGTACATATACAGGTAATACATCTATGTATACGTCGTATATTGTGTATGTGACGTGCGCGACCGATATCGGGTATATGTTTGACCGGAATTTACATGTCACGTAGAAGTAGTTCGCGCGCGCGCGCGCATAAGGAAAAATATTTGAATCCGATCGTATTTGTTTCCTGTGAGCCATCGACCGATAAGTTTATACTCGTGTTACGGGACTACCACCACTCTTTTCAAAAATCATTATTTCCATTCAACATTTTTTTGCAATGTTTTACTAAAAAACGTGCAGTATTTTGATAAATACTTATTCAAAATATTTCATTTGAATTTTGAATTTTTTAAAATTTTTAGCCTTAAATGCACTTAATTTTGTTGTTTTTAGAATATTTTTGTAAAATATTTTGCATTGTACATTGAAATCACATTAAGCATGAATAAAAACGAGTGTCAAAATAATTTTTTTAACATTACATATTTTAAAATAATTATTTAAAAATTAAAAATATTTTAAGTTTAATATGTAGGCATACCTGACGAAAAGGTTGATAGTCTTTAACATCAATAGTACCTAAAACAGACTACCGGATAGGTCATAAAATATAATATTAAAACATTAATTTGGTATACTTAAGTTTTAATTGATAAATTTTGTTTACATTTTAAAGCTTTTAAATTCCTTAGTTTGGGATTATTTAAATAAAAGCAACTAAGAATCACAGTCTAGTAATAATAATATAACTCTTCGACTTTTAATTACCAAAAAAACTATTTTATCAGGAATTCTTACCTTTCGTTTAAGACGCCGAAGGTGGACAACGCTTTCTAAGCTCATCTAGGTGTTTGGAGGTTTGCATATTGTCTTATAAAATGCAATAAATGGTAGAGAATAATAAAACCCAAGTTGTCTAAGTTTCTATTACAAATTCAGTAAGTATTGTGAAAAATAATATATCGAGCATACAGATTATCGAATAACTTTGAATTGCCATATCTCAGCTAATTTAAAACTTTAAAAATGTATGAACTAAAAAAAAAAAAAAAAATTAAATTACATGATTCTGTACATGGACATTGAGTGTTATAAGCGTTTCCACAATGTACCTATATTTTAATTTCTGTTTTAATCATTATTAAAATCTTTTACAAATTTTTTTAACCTTAAATAAAGTATATACTCTGAAATTTTCAAGTTTTTAAAATCAATATTTTTGGATTTATTAGGAAATAACCATTATTTTAAGTTTTAACCCATAGTTTTCGTCATTTTTTGATAGTTTTTTTTAAACGTTTTTCAAAAATTGACAAATGTTCAAATAATATTCAAAGTATTACGCTGATACAATTTTGACAGTGCTCGAATTCGAGGGGAGCGCAGGGGACAGAGCTCCTCTACTATTTTGAAATATTTTGAAAGCTCCCCTACTAATTATAATTTACAGTATACGAGTTATGTAGTTTGGGGGGAGGGATGCTAATTTTTTAAAAGCTTGATAGCTCTCTTTCTTCTATTTTTCCAATTCGGCCAAAATATGGGTATGCATGAAAAAATTGTATCATGAAGTGTTTTAGTCGATAAATTGCACACAGAAAAATATAAAATAAATAAACATCATCAATCATCATAAGACAAAAAAATATTTTGCACCACTCAGAATCTAAAATTTAGTCACTATACTAATATTTAGAACATTATTATTACTTTTGAAAGTCATTTTATACAATAACCAAAAAATGTCTAAATATACATTTCAAAAGTAATTTAAAAATAGTCTAAATCAAAAAATTATTTTTTATTATTGTTATATTATATTATTAATCAAAACGAGGCAAAGCATCTTTGGAAGATACACGTTTCGGCAAAACTGACGTTTGGTGAACTCTATACAAATTAAAACATCGTAAAATAATCGCAATTTTTATATGGACGACTTTCGATGGAATTATTAGAAATCGCGAGTTATAAGACTGAATTTTTCGGATTTATCTGCTTTTAGTAGTCTTACTAATAACTTTATTGAAAATCGTTCAAGTAAAAATTTAGATAACCTCGCATGGTATTTAATTTTCTACAGAGGCTGTTATACGTTAAAGCAATTCAGTTCCCCAAAAAAACGTGCATCTCCCGAAGCATGTTATATGCACGGAAAAACGGTGAGATAACGTGTTCTTAATTTTTAAGGATATCATCATTCGTTGCGTAGAAATTAGCGTTTATAAGTAGCGAAAACCCTATTGAAACATGTTACGAGAACAAACGAAAATTTAGTTTGCAAAAATTTCTCGTGCCGAGTCGAACGCGAAAGTTCAGTCGCCCCGTATAATAAATAGTGTAATTATTATGATGAAAACTTTATTTTTTTTTTTTTTTTAGAACGACGACGTTTGCAATTTATTCGCACGTTAACACACGTACACAAGTTATTCGGGTATTATAAAAGGAGAACGACGTCGTCATCGACGAGTGTGTGTGTGTGTGTGTGTGTGTGTGTGTGGGAGGGGGGGATGGTAGACGTGAGTCCGGTGCGCGCAAAAAGAGAACGGCGGGCGGTTGGCTGTGCAGTGCGTATTTATTATAGCAGTGGGTTTTCGGGTGAAAGCAGCGCCCTCCGCCGCCCACCATCGCAAGCCCGGTGCAGTACGCGGCGCATAATTCGGAGAAAGTGTTTCTTCACGAAAGGAGGAGAAAACATAACCACCACCACCACCACCCCCCACCCCAAATGAGCGGTTTCGGATAGCGGAGGCAGTCGTCTCGGCCGGAGCAGGTCGCGGCAGTGGACTATATTATTGCCGGGGACCCCTCTACCATCGAAAAAAAAAAAACCACTGCAGCCACCGCGCGGAAAAAGAGAGAACGAGAAACGAGGGGAACCGACGACCGTAACGACTCGGCCGCCGCCGTTTATACGAACTGCCGAACAAACGCACATAATATACATAAAACACATTACACCTATATATGTAATATGTATATAAATACGTATACAAACGTGTATTATAATATATTATACATATTATTATAATAATATATAATATTTGTGTATATTGTTCATGTGTAATTGTGTATACACCAGTAGGTAGTATAATATGTGCATACTGCATACGTATTTATATTATAATTCACAATATCAATGAGAAACAATCCTTTTTTATATCCAAAATAATTAATACCTATAACTTAATAAGACTTATCGAGATATACGTACATATTATTTTTATTTAACTATTTTTTGTACTTAGTTTGTACTTATTTTTTTACTTAGTGTAGGGTAACCATACGTCCCGTTGTCCCGAAAAACCTTAAACGGGACGCATTTTGTCCCGGTTTTGGAAGAAAGGTCCCACATATGTCCTGTTTTTTTTTTTTTTTGCTAATCTACCGTTTATTTAAGCGATTATCATAAACATTTTTGGCAATCAGAAACTGACTACTATTCATTTTTTTTTTTATTGTTGTCCCGTTTGTTTAATTTTCAAAATATATGGTCACCCTAACTTAGTGTGGTACACACTAAGAGAACTCAAAACTCGGTGTCGACTTTTCTCGAAAAGAACAGTGTATATATATGCGTGTGCACATCGTTGATAGTATTAACCAGGACGACGTGGCCACGCTGGTAGAAAAAAAACTACCTACGTATACTATAGGAAATAGGACGAATTCGAATCGACGTGTGCACGTGAAATTTATCTACCTACCTGTTTTTTTCTCGCAATGTTCAGTTACCGTACGATACGTCCGTGCAGATTTGCAATACACTGTCACCGACGACCTCTATGCACACTGCGTTTTCAGGGTAAAACCATAAAGCTATAAAGGTATAAATATTATGTATAGATATATTTGATGGCAATGATTTTTAATCGATTTCTCACCGTTGATGCGTGAAAGAAACCCGTACCTATATTAGTATTTATTAGTATTAGAAAGAAAAAAGTCGATTTGTTTCACGATGATTGATACACTTTTCATGAGAACGTACGACCTGAGACCTCTTAATAATATAAATATGTTATCAAAATTATGTTCGCCGATCACGTTTTCATAATGCATTTGTGTATATAGAATCGTATATATGTGCGTTTAACATAAAATACTTCATAAACGTTGGACTATTCGAATATTTTAATTGCGTTGAACAAAACAATTTGAATTATTTTCCGAATAATTGTTCGTAGACGGTTTAGGAAACAAAATAGTTCTCATTGAATGAGATATAATTATATAAATATATTAATAACAAATTTACGAACATTATTCTAGGTTTTTAGTTCACGTACGTTAAAAAATATACTTGATATGACGTGATATGTTTTGTACCACGACGATACAGTTTCAATAAAAAATTTGCTGATTGTCTGAAAAATCTATAATAGTATGATTCAGTCTTAATAATTATATATAATTAAAATAAATAATTATGTTACAGACAAGTTGGTACAGAGAATATTTTTTACGATTTATTAGTTTATTTTTCAAAATATTTGTATGATTGTACGACTTTTCATTTTATTCTTATACATTTTCATTTTCGATGTGTAATATGATGGCTATCGTTTTGTGAAATTGGTACATTTATGCAAAAATATTATATACATCACGATAAACTTTGTTTTTATATTTTAATTTCAATATATATATATGTGTGTATCGATCGTCCGATAAATTATGAAGTATATACAATTATTAGTAGTCATATATAGTACAGTATACTGTATAGTGTATAATACAGTGCAGTGGTAGTACCTAAATTTATATTATATTTCTGTATGCTGAACTTACTATAAAAATGTTTATGACACCTAGGTACTTTATTTTGTAATATATAACAAACCATATTCATGTCATATTATGGTAAACGTACATATTATATAGGTATATAAGGTACATATATAAGGTGATTGAATCAATTAATAACTTAATAGGTTTATACGCTCTTTGACCCAAGGATAGATACAGGGGGGCATATAACGGGGGGAGGGGATTTATTAGTAATAAGAAGGAAAGGCCATTCTATTTAAAAAAAAAAACCACGATTTATTTACATTTTTTGATAAACGAGGGGGACGAGGGGTATTATTCCTTGTTACGACCTGGTTGTAGATACAATAATTATTGTATATTATATACATGAAGAAGGCTAAATATATTTATATATAGTTAGTTTGTTAGTTAATCTAGTTAGTTGTCAAGGTGGTAGAGCCATTTAATATTAGGATTACAAGAAAATAAATACATAAATGGATAGTAAAACATAATATTATGGAAAACGAATTATTAGGAAAAGATAATAAGTGTTTTTTCATTATGTAGATATTGTAGACTATCTTACTCCCTATATGAAAAGTAAATCAAAGATTTCACCAACTAATATTTAAATTTAAAATCACGAAAAAATATTGTATAACATTACTAAATTAGTGTTTAAACATAATAATGACATTTATAATTTATCGTTATCACCAATAATATTACTATTGATTAAGTATTTTTAAGACATAATTTAAGTATTAATTTATAAATATTATGATATAGGTACCTAAATGATATATAAACGATAAAATCCTAAAACTATATATATATAAATTAAAGTATACAGTCAAATCAAGTGGAACTAATTTTAAATCTAATCAAAACTGAATAACTTGGAATGTATAAAACAAAATAACACCAAAAGAAGCTTCAAAATAATCGTATATACCAATAATCTAACCTAACTTAACCTATAGCCTTGAGGGCGAACAATTTATATAGTTGGAAAAATAAGGTAGTACAATAAATTGTTATAGACAAAAATGTGGAAAACTATATCATTTGGTGTCTTACCTATATAGATTGTGGACTACATACAGATATGTCCAAGGACATAATAAAAAATATTAAAATTTGACCTTGCAATTAGGTTTAAAAATACATACACACAATACAAATATCGAAATATTGATGGAAATCGACAGCATACCTACTACCTAGTACCTATAGATCAAATTATTGTTATTAAGATACTAAATTATTGGTTTTTGTGTACTTGTGTTAAATATATAATATTTATTCGGGTCCGTTTCAACAAAATTTTAATAATCAATTACATTTATAATGCAATACATTATGTCAAAAAATACATTGCTGAAGTAATAGCAGTTTATATAACGATAAAAATAATTATTAAAGAGGAATATATAAAATACATTATAGGTATGATATAAGTGATTTTCTAAGTGCAATTAATAGTATACACAATATGTTTAAATCTAAGGACATTGCAATGAAATAAAGAATAAGTTGCAAGAGAGTTTAAACCAAGGAAATGATATAACATTGATTTAGATTTCAGGTCAATAAGGCCATAATGGCATTGAGGGAAAAAAATAGATTGCGAACAAGTAAAAATTGCTTAAAAGAGTTTAAAAATATCCAAATTAGATTTAGTATCATGTTACGATTCAGGGTTAGGAACAGTTTAAGTACACATAAAAATGAGAAAAGTAAATTAGTATCTGAAAATAGTGACTAAAATGTTTTTTGCTAAAAGTGACCAGTCATTTTTCTTACACAAAAATTTAAATGAAGTAATGATAATAGAAAGATATACCTTTTGTCAACTATTCTTTTTTTGTTTTGTTTGCTGGTTATAACATTAGGGAAATAAATATACTTTACCGGACACTTTTATTTTTGAGTTTTTTTTTTTAATTGATATTTTTTTGTCTGTTGACTCAGAATATGCAAAAATAAAATTGTGGAAAAAACAGTTTAAAAGTTATATCTTTTAGCCACTTATGACTAGTTTCGGATGTGTAATTCCATACGTATAGTTAGTTGGAAAAGCACTGATTACAAGACGTGCAAGTTCTTACTTCATACTCATATATTACAATAAAATATAATATGTTAAGTACGTTTAAAAAAATGTTAAACCAAACTGGAGACATAAGATTAACACACAGTTTCTATCAATGTTCAAAAGTATACCCTCAAAAATTGCTTTACATGGAAGTCCATTAAATTAAACTTATTAAACGAGTGCCGGAATAATTAAAATGATAATAAAAGAAGAAATATCAGCAATAATCTCGTATAATGATCTAAAATTAGCACTTCTACATTTAACATATATTTTTAACCAATACCAATCCATAAAAAAATACATTTCTGATTAAAAATAATGGATACACTTAATATAATAATGTATAGGAGAACAATTACCTCTATTTTGTATATACATTGTACGATATAACGTGTTTATCAATGATTCCTAACCTAACCGTGTAGTTAAAAAGTATTAATGGTTACAGTGGATTGAAAGTTAATCTGGAACTGAAAATTTAAGATTGAAAAAAAATGCACAATTTAGTTTGTACCAATGATAATGTTTATAGGGGTCTTCAATTAAAAACGAAGATAAAATGATCAAATTTCTCTATGAAACAAATATAAAATGAATATTCTATATACCTATATATATTAAATAAATACCTATAGTTTTTATTGATGGATTTAAGGAAAAAAACCCAGGACACAAATTGTTAAAAAAGTTCCATTAGTCTTATTAGTCGATAAAAAAATAAAAAATAAATGTACCTAACACTAATGACGGTTGTTGAAAGAGATATAATACAATATAGAATATATTACTTATCGTAATATTTCCGTATAAATATATAAACATATATCCAAATATACGCATTTATCATTAAATTATATAGGTACATTAGTTACAATTTCAAATTTAAACTATTTAATAATTCCCAATTAATTTGTTTATATTTTCACGTATGCACGAAGCACACATCATCAATATAATATATTAAAAACATTATCTCGGCCATTAAAAAATTTCACTCTCGAATAGGTTTTCCAGAAACAACTTTTACATAGCCGTGGTGGCAGTATAGCGGTCTTCTTCCGTTTGCCAGTTACGATCGTAATAATATATATATATATTATACTATTATAGTCAATGATGAATAAAACTAGTCCGCGATTCCACTTTCAAAAATACCATTGAAAATTATACGAAATATCCAATGCAGTCATCTATTTATTTCATATAGATGAAACTTATGTCGATGAGATGAATGAAATAATAAATGTCCTAGGGTCTAAAGACGGGTACACACGAACGAACACAATCCTACGCACAGCACAAGGTGAGCACACATAAGTATTCGTACAAATACTTATGTAATCATGTATTTGTTTACGTGGACGGAACGCGTGTTATTTCCCTTGGTAAACATGACCAAAATGCATATAATGCAAATGTATATTTATTATTTTGCAGTTCCTATGTGCAAACAGATAAATAATTATTTTCACGTAATTTTAATCGACTTTCGTATATAACTATCGTTTTTAAGTAGTAAATTACTTACGATCTAATAAATAAAACTGCATTAATTCACTGCGGTATTATTATGTAGGTACGAGTAAATTTCGACTTTATAATATCGTCATAAATATTATGTTCTATCAACTATAATTTAAATATAGTGTATACGTATAAAAAATAAAAATAAAAATAAATATATATATATATATATATATATACAAAAAGAGCATTAATTTTAATCACTTTAAGTATAATAATTATCAAAAAGGGTATACGCGGATATCGTCGGATCCTGCGTACTCGTATACATTATTATATTTTACAATACAAATGACGTAACGAAGTATAAACGTATAATGTGCGAATCGCGTGGCTAGGAAAGACTCTTTATACGTACACATAATGCAAATGTTGATAAGGGGACGGAGAGGGCAAAATGAGTAATCGTGGTCATCTTTATGGGCAAGCGCGCGACGACAGCAGTACGCGCGGTTACGTGCGAGGTGAAAGAAATAAGAATGATTTATACAAGAGCGAGGTTCTAACCTTGGCGAGAAGACGTGGCCATCGTTGTTATCGGTGTTATTACGAAATCTTTATAGACATATCACATATGATTATATATACTATTATAGACATATACGTCGATATGTCTTTTCGTTGTATTATACCTATTAAGTACGGTGTTAATTATTAAAATAATTTTACGATAATCGCGTCTCGTTTGCAAACAGTAAATAATAAAATACGCGTATCTACCACACGTCGAAAAAATAACGAGTGTTGCTAAGATTCGGCCGGAATTAATTATTGACGACACTTAAAATACGAGTATCTAATACGTCTAAAGATAAACTTTTTTCAGATGTAATTTTTATGTATAAATTATGGTTCTAAATCCAAAATCGATAATGTATAAGTTTCAAATTTGAAACTTCCGTAACTTAAGAAATTTGAGTATGAGACAATAGTATAAATATCAAAATTAATTTTAACAAATCTTATTTGAATACGGTATCAAAAGTGGGAGTCTCAAAAAGTTGTACTGCGTATGTATAAATCTAAAAGAGCCAAAAATAATATTTATTTTTGTCCTCTATTGAGTCTATTATAATATATATATAACGAAAATCAACGCCAAAAATATTAAGAATATTAAATATTTTTTACAGATCTTAAAAATATTTATAATTTCTGTATCAATAAAGAACTTTAATTTGATTTTCCCGAAAGTTAGAAAAATTATATATTAACAGTTTTTTGTACCACAGAAATAATATATTGGTTCATACCGGCCTTCAAACAAATTATTTTTTAACTTATTACTAAAGACCTATAGGTAATTCTTACCTTAGTTCTGCTGTATCTGCGTTAAGATCATTGTTTCTTAAAAGGCTTAATTGCATATCAAAACCTAAAAAACAAAATTAGAATTTATTTATATATTTATATATTTTTAAATCAGCTTATTTATTTTGCACGTTTAACTTGAATTTTAATATTAATATAGTTAATCCCAAATAATATGGTATCATAATTCATAGCATAAAAACTATAATATAATATATAAATTGGAAGGATGACCAATTAATTATTTGTTTTAGATTCATGTTTCTGTATGTTCGAGAGAAATAATTGTATTGCTATAAATATCTACAGCTATTTAATAAAAAAAAAAAGTATTGAGTAGACTTAATAAACTATATAGTTATTGAGAAAAATCAAAATATACTAATAATGAGCTTATAATTAGTAGGTACCTATTGTAAATTCGTTTGAATGTATATATAAATTTGCAGGTAAGGTATGTCGAATAATAATTTGTAATTAGTTAGGTACTTAGTTGAGATTTTATCAGTGGACCGAAAATTACGTCATTGCGGAACAACTGGTTTAAAAACGTGTACTTAACGTTACTTTTAACGAACACGTTTTTTCTCTTCGAACAAATTATTATTAGGGTCAAGGCTATAACAAAATTATTAGATCATATTGCCGCCAATATAGAGACCGAAATTATTATTATAAAACGTATATATGCGATATAATAATTCCTTAGATATTCCTGAACTTAAACCACTTCCTGGTTGGGAAAGTAAGGGAAATTACCCAAACTATATTAATAATTATATTATTATACATATTATATATTATAACATACATATTATTAATATTCAAATTTCAAAAATTTACCACGACCGCCATAACGAAAACACCACTAATGCCCGGTTTGTGTGGCGTATACTATTTTTGCACCACCGCCACACTGCATCGGTGTACGTTATCACATAAATACATGAGTAGTATAGTTAGTATAGTAGTAGAGTACATTTTTTCACTGCAAGTGGTGTGCCGTAAAAACACCACCGCCACACTACTCTGGTTGTGAACTCTTAAAATGATTTACGTATGGTGTTTCCGATTCTTGTAGAAACCAATATATAATCGTTATCGTTATCTATCTATTTTTTAATCAACATTTATGAGGACGTTAAAAATGCACAACCAATGACATCATGGCGGATGAAATATTCTAATAGTATATTGAATTTTAACGTCATAAACATAATGTTTTATTATTTATAATATAATTTGGTTTTAAACGAGAAAATAATATACTTGTACTCTCGTACATTACCTCGTACTATACCTATAATGTACACATTTAGAAATGTATAATACCTATGAATACGCATGCAAACGAAAAAACCGTGACAATTGAAATATCATTTCATCTAGAAGGTTGGACCATGTCACTAAGACAAAAATAACAAAACGTGATTTTTTTTAAAACGATATAATCATATTCAAAAACTAAAAATTAAAAGCAAATTTCATCATTATTCTCGTCAGTATTATGCGCATATACGATTTTGTAATATAATCGATTTTAAAAATAACTTATTAAGTCAAATTAACCTTTCCCTGCCTACTCCATCATGTCCGTTTTTACTAGTATACGCTTTTGGTTGCCAAATAATTTTTTTTAAATTGTAATCATTATATATATTTTGTTATCAAATATATGAAATTTGTATAATAATATTATTATATTGTTACAAAAATGAAAAACAAAAAACGGTAAAATTGGATGGAGTATAGGTACCAGTAGAAGTATGGAAAGTATTAAGGACTTTAGGTATAAAATGGCTAACAAAGTTCATTAATAAGGAATGTACCATAGTTGAAGACACAATTCCAGAAACGTGGAGGTTCCGAATTGTATGCTACCAATATTTATGGATAAAATAGATCTACAGGAATATAGGAATTATAGAGAGTTGCAAATATGAATCAGAGTATGATGATTTGAGAAAAAATAATAGATAAAAGGGTAAGAAGTTAAACATCACAATCAGTTTGGGGTTTATGCTTAGGAGGTCATTAATGGAGCCAATATTTTATATAAGACAGATAGTAGAGAAGTACTGATATGTAGTGTATAATATTTAATGATCTAGAGAATATAATATGACAGAGTTTCTAGAGAGATCTTGAGATGGGCATCAATGAAGAAAATTGATTGAAATGAAGAAATGAAGATTTTCAAAGATGTTTGTGAATGTAATTGAGAGCATGCATGAAGGGGCGGGCGAGTACAAGCGTGAGAAGTTTGTGTGGAGAAATAGAAGGTTTTAATGTCAGAGTAAGAGTGCACTAGTCACTAGAGTTTGCAATTAATTGATTGGATGACTGGAAACAGTTTCCTATCATTGTCACAAGTTTCGGGACATTCTCACATGATTTGGAGGCGGAGGTATGGTTGACTTCGTGGTTTTCACGATTGAACAAAGAAAAGGATATATAATATCATGGTGCATGATGTTTGCAGATGATATAATGCGAATAGGGAAAAGCAAGTAATAAAGTTGAGTGAAGTTGAGAGGTTCAAGTATTTAGGATCCGTTCTACAGAAGGATGGTGATTACAGGCAGTGGCGATTCTTGATAAACGCTGAAGGGGGGGGGGCAAAAATGTATTTTCATTTATATTTCATACATACACTTTACTTCTAGGTTTCTAGATATAAGTTTAGACACCTTAAATCCCCATTGTTTTTTGGCAATTATTTTAGATTCTGTACGTAATATGTTTTACAATGATGTTTATTTTTTTCTTTTTCTCTGTTATTTTCTACCAAAAGGAGCGCTCCGATCTTTGAAAGATTACCCTGTTTCCGGTAACAAATTGCATTTAGTTGGTACTTTAAAAGGCAAAAATACGATTTTATCAAATCGAGATTTTTATTTCTTAATAATTTCGAAAATGATTTTAAAATCTTGAAATTTACATCGAATATTTAATTTAGTAATATATTTACAATAATTAAATTTGTTTTCCAGTTTTCAGCTATTTATAGACATTTTAAATTTGAAAATTGTATTCAACGTTAAATATACATTACTCTTGAAATACTTAAATATCCGTAGTCACGATTTTTTTTAGTTATTAAAATTTTGTTAACAAAATTATCAATTTTGAGGTATTTAAGTCCAAATAGTTGGTAAAATGAGATTTTAACACCTGAAAAATGTAATATAATGTTAGTCGTGCATTAATTTAACTAAATTTAAAAAATCCTTGGGTTGTTTATTTTTTTTTTTTTGCAAGAAGGATTATTCCAAACTTTCCCAGTTTCCGGTATAAAATTGCATCTAGTTGGTATTTTAAAAAGGTAATTTTTCGATTTTTTTTAATAGGTTTTTAATACGCAAGGATAAACTACCAAAAAATGATGAAAGAATGGCGAAAATACGATTTTGTCAAATCAAAATTCAATACAGACTATTTTTTAACAACTATATTTGTTATTTACCTCAATGCCAATGGTTTAGACAAAACATTGGAATCATAATTGTTTATTTTGTATAATTTATTATAGACTATAGTCTTATATATTAACATATTGCAACCAATAGATTTTTTTTAAAAAAAAGGTCAAGGGGAGTGCGATCCACCTATCCCCCCCTTTAAAATCGCCACTGGTTACAGGTGAGATATGAAATACAGGATTGAGCATAGATACATAAAGTGGAGAGAAGCTATTTTGTGTGATAAAAGCATCCCAATTAGGTTATAAACCAGTGGCGAGGTCTGAAATCATACACTGATTATATTTCTGGACAATAAAAATAGGAAGATAGAACAGAGGATGAGTGTAGCAAAGATAAGAATGTTAAGGCGGATGAGTGGATTGTGGAGTGATTAAAGAAGACAAAATGAGAGAAAATATATTGAAATTGTTTAGACATGTTTTAAATAGGGAAGAGATAGAGACAATAAGATTAATTAGATTATGTATATTGAAGGGAAGACGAAGACCGAATAAGAGGTAGGAGGATGCAATAGAGAGTGATATGTGGTGAACGGATGTAAGTGAAGAGGATGGCCGACTCTAAATAGTCGGGGGAGAAGAAGAAGAGTACACTATTTTATATAGGTATACGTGTGTTGGAAAAATTAAAGACTACAAGTTTTTACTATTATAACTTTATTGCTGCTATATTATCAACGATAAAATTATACAATTTTGTAACTGTAGTGAATTTATATAAATTTGACAGTCAAACAAAGTATTACCATTCATTAATTATCATTTTAAATTATATTTAATACGTTTGTACTTTGTTGTACCTTTGTTTTTTTTTTTACTTAATCAACTGCAAATCATTAAATTTTGTAGCTGAAAATTTGTATATATATTTATTAACAAAATACATATTTTTAAATATTGCATAAACAAAAATGTTAATATAGCTGTGTAAATAAGTAAAGTAAAGTAAGTACTGTTAAGCACTGTTATGCACGTGTAGGTATTGTTGTGTATATACTATATAGTATATATACATATGATAAGTAATATATAAATTATAAACGTAAAACGATGGGTACATAGGTAACCAAAATAGTTTACTGACCGAAACGGACATGATGGAATGGCCAAATAAATACTTTGACCAAATAGAGAAAGGTTCATTTTTGGCCGAAACGGATTACGTCCATATAGATAAAAGTCGATGTCGGCCAATGAACATACCGAACATGAAAATCGATATTACTGTGTGTGTTGTATTGTTGTATAGTATCAATTATCAATTTATGTATAACGGAAAATTGTACTATAATATAATATAATTATAATTGTAATTGTGTACCTATATACAGAATATTATTTATAGTATATCTCCAATACTTTTATATTTCTATTACAGTATGATGCATATATTTTTTTTAATACTTATCCTGGACAACGACACGGTATATAAATGAAGGAAGAGAAGTCGATGATCATTCATTGTCAACGATGGTCAAGGTTATACGTATATTGTTTATATTATCATATTAAATATACTTACTCTGTAGACATAAAACACTATAATATATGATTACAAACTACAGTTCGAACAACGTGCATATGGTTAGGTATCAAATTTATAATATAAGTTTTACCATTGATTTTTTTTTAAATAAAATAAGTATCAATGTCAATTTATATGCAATAAAGTTCTATTTCTATCCACTAATCATTTTTTCTGTTAAGACAAACCGAAAAAATAGTTTGCTCATAAAATAATTATATGTATTTATATATATATATATATAAATATAAATAGTACAAACAATATACATATTATACAGATTATACGGTTACTAAAATATACTAGGTATATAATATTATCATATGTACATTATTTTTTGTAGTAAATACTGAATATATTATAAAAATAACGGAATACCTGAACGAAAGAACGAATAGTCAAAAATAATGTACACAAAAAACTAAACACGTTGATAAAAAAAAATTGTATGTGCAAAAATACAAGTTAGCAACCAAGTATAACTTTAGATTTTATAACTTATAATAACAAAATATATTCGGTATATAGATATCAGTGGCGTAGCTAGGAGGAGGGCCAAATATGCCAAGAGTATAGAAGGAGTCAAGTAAGAATTAAATGTTATATTATATGTAATAAAAATAAATGTTGGTATAAATGTTCGGTAGGTAGTTTTCTTAGGCGTAAAGGAAAATTGCCAAAAATAATGCAAAATTTTTATAAATTTGAAAACAATATTCCGATCTTCACTGAGAATCGTCTTATGCTTTCAAATAAAAAATAATAAAGACCGATGGGATAATGGACAAAATTGTTTTGTATAATATTACAATTAAATAAGTATAGCAGGTATCTAAATGAAAATGTATCATTTGTTATTTGGGTGTGATTTGACCCTTTTTCTCATAAAAAAAAAGAGCCTTTAATAATAACTGACCCCTTCCTTTTACAAATTCTGGCTATGCCACTGGTATATATTATATAAAATAATATATATATATATATGTAGACAACAGTGAAGGAACGGACGGGTATAATTGCTTATTGATCAATTAAGCCGTTAATCTGCCGTTATTTAGAGCCCGAGCGGACTGCCGAGGTTGCGGAAAAGGCTGTCGACTGGCGACGATAACATTTCAACGGGCGATTGCTATTATACGTGGTATTTACTATTTACCATACATAATCACCCCGGTTATATATATATATATATGAATTTACGGTGTATTGACTCTCTAGCTTGCTGGAAATAAAAATGTTTATTATACTACAATACATTTACGAGAACAGAGCTGCGTGTACAAATAATTTAAGCTGGATATTATACCTGAGCACGTGTTCCGAACGAAAACTATTTGTCCGAAACAACATTTTACGCCTTTGTTGTACATGTCTTGTACGTAATGAATAAAAGTTGAAATTAATATTGTACGAATATTATTATTACTATTATTACTATATTATAGTGTATAGTCTATTATATAATTTGCGAACTTCGAATAGACGAGTTTTCGTGGAAGAGAAAACTTTAAGCTTTTTATTTAATTCCGCTGACCATTATCCGTACCGGCGGCCGCGTGGGTATTTTCTTTTCTGTTTTTATCGCTATTGTACTTTGGATTTACGATTTTTTCGTTTTCCGTTCGTCCGCATTTCGACTTTTCCGAAGACGCAAGTTTAGGTACACACCGTATAAGCTTTGTGTTTACCCTATAAATTGCATGGAAGAAAATCGTTCCGCCGTCTGCTTCTTATCGCTTGAGCGTCGTCTTATCACCCCAAAATCCCGAAATCGGCGTTTGCGAGGGTACCTATATATTACGGCATTCGTATATTGACGGTACCGTCCGTATCTGAAACGTTTAAATTCGAGAAATTTCGATCATATTACCATTTTGATTAGTAGTGGTATAGGCCGTCGGTTGTCTAATCAACTTTTGATACGAGTCCACTGGTTTGTATTCTACTATGCAGATCTGATATTTTTTGCGTTTTTTTTTCTCGATCTTAACGTCCACGGAGAAAACGAGTGTTCAACATTTATCCGATAGATGTAATATGTGAACGAAATCTCAATAAATTTTCTTATCGTTGCAACTTATTATTAGGTATTTATTATATTTTT
This sequence comes from Pemphigus obesinymphae, assembly GCA_025469235.1. Taxonomy (NCBI): domain Eukaryota; kingdom Metazoa; phylum Arthropoda; class Insecta; order Hemiptera; family Aphididae; genus Pemphigus; species Pemphigus obesinymphae. Next base: position 52,106 of record JAIPRL010002582.1, read on the forward strand.
TTCTGTTCGTTTAAACTACGTATAATAGTACCATCCAAGTACCTATTATAACACCCTGTGCAGGCAAGTTCGTATTTTTTTTCTCGAACATTCGTAGATTTTTATCTGGGGACAATAGTTTTATAAAAATCCCAGACGATATGTCCGACTGATTTACATAGTAGATGTACCTTCACCATATTTTTTATATTCAATTTTAAATCGTCGCACTTTCGTCCGACCGAGACATTAATAACTTACAGGTAAGCTCAATTAAAAGGAATTACACTTACAAGGAGTTGCACTCAAGCTATTATACATATAATCATATAATATGACAGTATCCCGATTCGTCGCCATCCTATTTCACTGAATATTTTTTCATTACCTACCTGCATTAATTTTAACAAGCATTTTCAACGATAAAACAATATAATATTAATATAGTAGATAGTATTTTTATAGTACTTAAGGAAGTTTCATTTTTTATAAGGCACATGACGTAAATACGTATGTAAACTCGTGTGCAATGTACGCAATATATAAACACAATTAAAAGTGGATATATTTAAATGTAATTAGAGCTTGTTCTATCGACGAATATAAATAATTATTGTATTATAAATAATCATTTCATGGACACGATTTATATAAATTATTGTTTTTAGCGACGCATAAAATAATTCGTGCATGTCTACTGTCTAGTGTCTACAGTTCACAAACTATGTACTAACTACTAGGAATAATACGCGCCAGTATTTATTCAACAGGTGACGGGTCGCTTTGTTCACTTCATTTATTCAATTTTTCATTTATGCCGGAGTTCTCAAAAGATCCTGGTGGTTTGCTATAATTCGTAATGTTTTTGATATATTCTGAAAACAATAATGGAGTAAAACCATTGTCATAAAAGGGTTTACTATAGGAGATTAAACCATTGGAAATCCATGGAAATCATTTGAACAACGGCAATTTGATGTACATAATTTTTATTTTTTAATAGGGGTTTTAACACCCTGGGTTCCACTGAATGATGGTAGTCAGTGGAGTAAGTATTGGAGGGGCTTTCGTCATACTATATAGTATATACTCAGATCTATACGAGAAGATTGTAACAAAGTGTTAACTACTCGTATATATATTAAACTGTCTACTTTAGAGTGTATGAATGTGAATTATATCAAATTGTCATTTCATAAACTAATTTCTTTAAAAGTTCTTTATCTATATATTATTATTTCGTATTATTTTTTGTAAAAAGTTAAATTGGCTACTAAATAAATTAAATACACGCGTTCGATACGTAGGCCTGTGAATCTTATATTATCCTGTATTCCTGTCATTATTAATTTAGCTTACATATAAACGTGACTTATACCTACTTACTTAACCTAACCTATCTGCACTTTTGAATATATAGACGTGATTATGAAACTGTACCTAATTGTTTTAATTACAAAAATATACTTTTGAAATACTGTTTATCAATAATAAATCATACGCATAGAAAGTCGCAATACACAGGAACAGAGCCGTTATGAAAAAGAGAAGAAGGTATCCCTCTCCCTCGTGACAAACCCGGTTAGTTTTTCGATCTAAAAATGACTATATAATATGTTTAAACTTATAATTTTTTACGGTTTTACCAGGCAGTAGGTGATAAACCATTGCAGAAAAATATGTATTTCGCAAAGCGTTCGGTATGAGAGAGAACGATGCACAACATACATGCGTATAATAATATTGTATTGTTTTAAAGAAAACTTGGAAGAAAAACGTAGTTAACAATATATATATATATATATATATTTATATATAACTATTATATACCTACCTATATAAGATATGAATGGCTATATATGGTCTTTTGTTTTTGGGTCACGATGACGACGGAGTGTATACCGCAAGTCTACGTGTATAATGTAGTGACCTAGTTCGAAAATTTAGTCTCCTCTTTCTACATATACGACGTACCTATACACCTATCTTCCTACTATATAAATTATAATATAATATAGTTGAAAACAAGGTAACTGCGATAGACTTGTTCTCCCGTGCTTGAATTGCATATGACACGCTTTTGAGTTTCCCTTATATCATCAAATACGAGTCATACACGTACATATTATATTATATATAAGTGATGTTACGAACCCAGATTTTTGAGGTCGAACCGAACTATTTAATTTAAATGTCGAACCCTAACCGAACTTCATACAAAATTTAAAACAATTAACTACTTCATTGATTTTAAAGTGAAATAAAATGATCGCCAAAATACTGAATACCTACTGATATATCAATTTACCGAATGTTTTACCAGTGTATTATCAATAAGACAACAAAACAATCTATTTTTGTATCCTACCGCGAATATAAGTATACGAATTACGATATTCCGCTTCCAACACCAAAAACCCGTCAGAATAATGAGGGTTCGATACTAACATAAAATATTTTAAATATTTATAAATGAAATATGGGTAAGTACATGATTCGTAAATAATTTTTAATATATCATATCATTTTATATTGAAAAACGATAGAAAAAATGCGTCGATATTACGTACCTACTCATATATTATATTCCTATTTAAACATTTTTTTTTTTTTTTTTTTTATCGAATATCGAGAAATCAGGTTTAAATTTTGATTAACAGAACTATTTTGTGTTTAGTTCGGTTCGAATATTTTCAATTTTGAGTTCCCGAGGTGTTCGGTTCAATTCAAAAATCGAACAGTTCGTAACATCACTATTATATATCTATTCATATATTTCGGTAGGTAGTCTAAGTATAGTATGGGAGCCGGGAGGATGTACGGGTGGGTTCGTTGCTATTCTAATTTCAGGGTGATGCCGGCAGTGCAGTGGCGGTGGAGACGGCAACGATGAAGAGAGGGATCGGAAAGGGACGGATAAATGTGTATATATATATTTATCAAAAACACTAGGGGAATCGTTTCCGGAACGCGTTCCCGGGGCTAACGTCACACCAATATTATACCGGGGCACCGTGCGCGTGTATACCCTCTCTCCGCGACGATCGATGGGCACACCGCACACACGCTCAATAATACACGCGCGTATACGTACAAACACACACACACGCCCGCGGGCGCGCGCGCCAACGTGGGGAAGAAGGGAAACCCGCCGTCGTCACCGCCGCTACGGCAAGGGTGGGCACAATGGCCGTGCCCTTCCACACCATCCACGCGTTTTATATAACCATCCCAAGCAACACACGGCGGGGGCGAGGGGAAAAATCGCCAAGACCCGTTTGCCGTCGGGTTGTACGGGTGTACGTGTCTGGTGAAAACCTTCAGCGGTTATTATTGCATGTGTGCTATGCTTACAGATGGGGAACGAATGGTAGTATAGGGATGGTCCGCCAATAGTTGGAGAAATGATGGGCGGAGGGGGGAGAGGGTAGTTAGACGTCTGTACTTACAGACTACGGGAAAAACTATAAGCGCAGTGACGTTAATGACCACCTTGACGTAATCGATTAGTAATAAATTATTAATTGGTATATTATTACCGTTACCGTATAGCACACACGCACATAGCAGGTGACATATATAACATATAATATTATCATACTGGATTCAGTGCAATACCTATCGTCGGGTGCAATTCCTTGTAAGTGCATCTCCTTTTAAGACAGACTACTTGTAAGTTCAACACCTTTGAGTCCGAAACCCTGAATTTGCAACTCAGTTTGAGTGTGACAATTGTAACTTTTTTTTAGCACAACACCTCATCAGTAGAATTACTTTTGAGTACAATTCCGTATACCTAGGTTTATGTATTTTATCGGAAATAATATTGTTAATTAATTTTAAAAATATTCCGCCTACAGTGTCATCTAATATCATCAATAATCAGTGTCATCAATAATCATTGTCATCGGGTGGTTATGTTCGAAAGTCCGATTAAACATATACTATCTATTATAATTTATATTCAAATTTTGAAAAATATTACGGAAATTCTAGGATTTTAAATTCATTACTATGAAATTATGTAAAAACTATAGTATAGGTACCTATATATCTATTCTACGAATCAATGGGACAGACTTAAATACTTAATATGAACTCGTCACAGAGTATTATATAACGCATAATTTAATTTAATAAAATAGGTAGGTTCTAAATTTAATTCAAACGAAAAAAAAATTGTAAGAAATATTAAATAATAAAAGTTAGATATAATGATAAGAAAATATATTACGATTTCGGATATTGGATAAAAAAAAAGTCGGTGTACCTGTATCGAAAGTTCATTCCCGTTCCCATTAAGCTACAGAATCGATGATAAAGCGGTCGAAATTTCTGGTATTTAAAAAATGGTTTTTATAAATAAATAGTTTAACTATTCAAATAACGGATGACACCGTTATGTATATCGACAGATAATATATAAGTAAACACGTATTCAGAACGAACGTCCCTGTAGGACGAAGACCATCAGTAGACAAAAAACCATTCGGTTGGGTGTTAAAATGTCCGGGAAATACTTTTAGGTTATAAAATACACGAATAATAATGAAAAATGGGGAAAAAATATATTTATACCTGCCAAATGGAAGAATGGAAATCGAACCTGAGACTTTACACACCTAAACACTAATTCTTATAGAAAAATCGGGCTTAATAAATACTATAAACAAAACGGGTGGCTCGACATCGAAACAATACCGTATGGAAACCCAAAATAACGCAAAAATAAACTTCGGTCCGAGGTTTAGGACACAAGAAAACGCAAATCCGACGTTTGGGGCGTCGAAAAACATCGCGAAAGGTCGCTAACCCGATTCTGGAAATTGGGGGCGGCAATATGATGGCGCGGAAAAACATCGAGTAATAACAGACGGAAGGCAAGTTATGATAACGAATGGCAAATTTTTCTTTCAGGCGTCAAAAGCTCGAAGAAAAGGCGAAAACACTGAGGAATTAAGGGGGTAAAAATTTCAAAACGACTGGAGAATAGTTTGAAAACGGTAACGGTAAAGGAATACGCGTCGAGCGGCGGTGAAAATGGGCCTGGAAATTAAATAAATCTATATAAGACAGTTACGTGTATGACACCGACCGAGTAACACGTCTTCCGTATCGCGTTATCGCATTTTATAGCTCTCGATAGCGTACCTACCTAATTGCTGGTCTACGTGTATTCAAGTAATATGAAAACTTATTTTTTGTTTTTTTTATTTATGCTCTTTGCTTAAATTTCTTAACAATTACTGAAACAGTAGATTTCTTTAATCATGGGAGATTCTCCCACAGACACTAAAAGTCTGAAATACAAACTTATTAATTCTTCAAAACATACCAAACAACAAAATGAA
>JAIPRL010002583.1:0-57422 GCA_025469235.1 Pemphigus obesinymphae
GGTACGGGTTTAAAAAACGTGTATCACTTTTTCCGGGTTACGGGTTTCGGCTTTAACACGGTTTTAATATTTTGCGGGTTACACGGGTTTTCACCCCGGGTTCAAACCCGTTTTGACTCCCTGCTTTTATCAGACATCTCTAACGCGCCGAGGTGAAGTAAAATCGTTACCCTAATCTTATTTGATTTCTAATAATGTGTCATTTAGAATTTTAGTTATGTGCATTTCCTTCTCCTATGTGTGCCAAGAAATATTTAGTTTTTTTGTGGATGTATCTATAATTAAAAGTAATTATTAAATATTATATATATTTATAATTTGCAGTTTATTGTTTGAAATTTTTGTTTAACCTAAGCCTATTCTTTTTATGCACTAGTGAGACTACAATATACTTAGATGCGCAATTTATGGTATAACGATAGCGGCTTTTAGAATTTTTCGAAAAGTACAAAGTATACATACTTAAATATAAAAAAGCCAGTCAGTAAGTTCGTTTGGTAGGATATACTGGTGGTGGATATATTGAATTTGAAAGGACGATAAAATATCATTTATTTTGATAAAACGATTCTGAGTGAAGCTTCGGTGTGTATAACATGAGTATTACTGTTGGTAATAATTAAAAAACTATTAACTAAAATTAACTCTTTTACGACGAAAAACGTCAACATTTAAAATTGCTATAAATAGTCCAAAATTAGGGGGGGGGAATGTAAAAAATATTCTCATTGATTTTGTATTTACCTATATACGTTTTTGGTGAAAATAGAATAAATAAGACTCATAAATAGACCCATTTTTCCCCTATATTCGAAACACATTTCATACTGAAATAATACGTGCTATCGAAGAAATTTTAATTCCTATTAAAAAAATATGTGCGTACCTACCGATTTTAAAATTTTTAATTTTTTTAAACATAGCTGGAATTACGTATTTGTAATATTATATTACGATTTCAGATCTTAGAACATATAAATTAACTGCACTTTTATGACGAAAAAATTTTAAAATTGAAAACGATAGCCCAAAATTGAGGTAAAAATGTCGAACATTTATTTCTTTAAAATTGTATTTAAATACATTTTATGTGAAAATGTTAAGACTTTATGTTCATTATTTACGCAACTACAACGAAAAACTCATATTTGATTTTTACAAAATCACATTTTCACTGTTTTCCCTTGATTTTTTGGTTGTCTTTTTTCATGCGTTTACTTAAAAAAAAAATAAAAATAAAAATGACCTTTCCAAGAATGCTGCATGTAATAATCGGAACATTCCTTCTAATATAATTTTTGGGTACAGACATAAATAAGAAACTAAAAAAAAAAAAAAACAACACATCATCTGAAATATTTGTGGATTAAATCATGTACATTTTTCACAATGTTTATAATGTCCAGGGGGGTTCAGTACCCGTGGACCACTCCTGATAAAATCGGTATGGTATAAAAATATGACATAATATTTTCATGGATATTTGACATTTTTTTGTATTGAAGTATGTTAAATTATCATGATTATATCTTGATTATTTATACAGTTTAAAGTAAAGGAAAAATATGATAAAATGTAATCGTTTTAGCTTTATTTTCTGGAACAACTTAAACCCTTTTATAATATCTGTATAATAATTTTCAAAAATTATTAATAATGTAAACTAATTTTTTCGAGAGGATTATAAAACTTTAATCGTCACCAACAAAGTACTTTTACTTTCTCGTATTTAAGTAAGTATTTTTTTTTTTTTTTTTTTTATACAAGACAAAGTTATCGAGAAAGAGGGTATTTTAATTATTTTGGCGATGTTTTTTATTAAGTCATGCAATGCAATATTAAATAATATCCTATTATAATTAAACTGTCAAAGTTTTATGATAAAAAAAATCACCTGTAATAAATAAGCTCATTATACACCTTTTCTTACTTTCGTACAATATTCATCAATCAAAATGAGTGTAGCTTAACTTGTTAAAACTATAACCACCCTAACATAATTAATCAGTAATCACTAGCTATAATCTATTTAATGTCACATTCTAATATAATAACTGTGACGAATTGACGTTGAATCGGACTTTTCATTATTCTTATATATTATATAAAGCCATTGATATGTATTTATTTATATTAAATACACACAAGGGCGTGCGAGCATAATTGCAGCTGCAGAATATCGAGTTAAGTTTTATCGAATCTTTTGTATTTTCATGGTATTTTCAAACGTATATACTATACACGTATAATAGGTATCATCATATCTTATCATTAAGATTTAAAAAGAAAACAACAATCGTGGATTCACTATGATACGAGTTAAGACCGGAATGTTTTTCGTGGTGAATAAATTTAAGCGATTTACATGATAACATAGAAAACTTTAACTAATATACCCGAAAGTTCGCTTTTTCGTTTAGGTATCAAAGGAGGAGTTTTATAGAATTTTAAGGAAAATTATACCGTTGGTTAGTTTTACTTCGCAAATGTTTTCTTTCAAAAATTGTGTGTATTATTTTAAAGTTAATATCGTGTTTTTAGGATAATCATTTCGCTCAATTGAAAATTACATCAAACATATAGATATAAATGTTGAATTTTAGATTCTGAGCGAAGTGAGGAATGTATTGGTTTTATAATTACGTTTTTTTATTTTCCATGTCTATACCAAAAAATTCTATTAGGAGAAGTGGTCCGATTGTTACATGCAGCACCATTTTCCGGTAGTAAATCGTATCTAATTAGTACCTACTTTAAAATGTCATTTTCGGTTCATTTAATTGTTTCAAAAAACGCATAAGAAAAAATAACAAAAAATTAATGAAAAACGATAAAACCATGATTTTGTTAAAATCGAATATGATTTCTCCATTGTAATTCTGTAAATAATGGTAATAAAGTCTCGGCGTTTTCACATAAAATGTATTTTAAATACAATGTTCATGTAAAATTTTTTTCCCAATTTTCAATTTTTATGTTTTCTCGTCATAAAAGGGTTAAATATGGATCAGGAGACTTGAAATTTTAATATAATTTAAAAAACACACAATTCTAGATATATTCAACAAATTAAAAAAAATTGGTATACATACATTTTTTAATAGGTAGCTATTTCAATTTATTATAATACCTTTTTAAATTTTTCGACATGTATTATTTCAGTACAAAAATTTGTTCGAATATTAGGGAAAAAATGGGTCTATAGACATAAAATTGTCACAAAAAACTTATACGTACCCAAAATCAATGTTCAACGAAATTTTCCTAATTTTGGAATATTTATAGCAAATTAATATTAAAATTAATGATTCATCAGTGCTTTAAAATTCAATATAATATCCACCACCAGTTTCCTACCTTATGAGTGAAGTGCTTCCACACCCTATACCGATGTATTTTTTCTTTGTTTTAAGCCAGTTTTACTCGAAAAAAAATTTTTTGAGCCACATATGTATTTTTTAGTAAAAAATAAGAAATACATTTTTCCGTGACTTTTGAGTACCTACCTACCTCTTATGGGGATTTACCGCTTCAATCACTAAACAGTTTTCGTGAAAAACCCATACCATAGATACTTACACACATTATTCACAAAAATACTAAACATCTACACGAAACGCGAGTAGTATGGGGTGATTTCACACAGAGCAATATTATCTCCCAGCATATTTTGTTTTGATTTTCGAAAGCATGTTTGTGCGTATATTAAAAATTAAGATGTCTATACCTTATAGTACCTACTCGCCACTCGGTGCCAACGCGTTGATCGTCAAACTCAATAATAATTCGTATTTTTTCGTAATTAACGTAATTAACTGCAGATTATATCAAAATATAATAGTTAAATTCTGTACTGAATCTCGACTTTCGATAACAGAAATTTACAGTAATAAAAATCAGTACAGAAAGTGTTAAATAGAGAATACAAATAATTGTCGTACCGGTCGGCCGTTAAACAACGTACAGAGACATAATAATATGACAGTGTTCCCAATACACCAAGTAATATTTCATAATATTGTTGGTATTTTGAACATTTTAACCTAGTAGCTTAGTTGTATTTAAATATCAGCTTTATATTTAGTTAATCCAACTAAAATATTATGGCTGTAAATATTTAGCATAATATACCGCTAATTAGTTTTCAGTAACGAGTGTCTAGGTGGAATTTACAAATTAACGCGATTTTTACAAAATAGGACATTTTTGTTTATTTTAGATAAAAATGAAGATAGAAATATCTTTAATTACCTATTACAAAATAAATTAACAATTATATGAAATGTCGTTATTGCAGAAATAGTGGGCACGTTTTTGTAATTTTCAAGCTCTATAGTTTCCAAAATCCAATATATTATTTTTCTTCTCGATAAACTCGTAAAATAGCTTTGCATAATCATATTTCTTATTACAGCTAGTTCTCTCCTAAATCTCCTCTTAAATTATTCGGACTAGCCAGTTAAATTCTTTTAAATTATCATATAGTTTGCAGATTGTGAAATGATGTCATTACTTATTACCATATAATTTTTAACGCTTGTTATGGTTGGAAAACGATGCGGTAATGGTTCTGTATTTTGTCGTAATATATTTTTAAAGCTTCAATAGTCTCTTGAAATGAAAATACCTAATTCGTTTTCTATGAAATAATTATATTTTTTGAAAAAAAATTTTGGGACGTATTAAAAAGTTTGGTGGGCTATATGTGGACCACGGGACATATATTGAATATGAGTGCGTTCTAAGCAAATACTGTTTAGTATTTCCTTACGTAGATATAAATTCAATGCATTCAATATTAATGAAACTATTGGTAGTAAAATATTATGTGTTCTCTGTAGTGTAGTCAAAAAGTGGGTCTTGTGTATGAAATGTAATATGATTTTTGATCTCAGAAAAAATTTTATCAAAAGGTTAGATTTAATGTTGCATTTTGGTGTTGAGTTACTTGTAGAATTATTTATGTCTTTAATGTTGTAAATGAAGAATAATATTTTATATTATTTTATTTATATTATCTGTATATTGTACAAAATATAATAGATATTCCTATGAATTTCAATAGGCTGAGGGGAATATTTGCATAAGAATAATGGCTATTGTTACCTATACTTTATAGTAGGTACTATGCAAACTTGTGCTAATTGTGCTTTGAAATATATTTTTTTTAAAAATATACTTAATTAACTATGATTATAATGATTTAATTGTTTTCAATTGGACTTCACTTTTGAAGAAATATACTTTTAAAAGTATAATTTATTTTCAAAAGTTTAATTTCAAATAAAATTGATATTTTGCAATGCAATTTTTATTTCGATTACCAATACAAGAAAGTAATATAGACTCAATAAAATTTTTAAATTCATTATATTGGATTTTTTTTGTAAACTTTAATAACATGTAATATAGAGCTAATCATGCAATCATGTCTCCTTTTTTATACGAAAATTATAGGTTAAAATTAAAAAAAGCAGCTGCTTTAAAATCAAGATGAAAAAATAGCTAGGTACTATTCAAAAATAAATGCAAAGAAACGGTATATTACAGAATTGTAAACAAATGTTACAAATTTATGGTAACATATTATACTTTTGGGAAAATTTTTAAACATTTATAGTTGGAATGTTTTATTTAAAAAATATAATTTCGAGAATAAATATTACATAACTATTGCCAATATTGTTAATTTAAAAAAAAAAAAAGTTTCATTACCGATCAAATTTCCAAAAATCACCTTTTAAGAAATTTAGAAAAATGCACAGAATTTTCGTTAATTCTTATATATTAAAATTTAAATTCATTATAAAATTATTCATAATACCTATATATATTAAATTAAAGTGTCTTTATTCGTAAGAAGTATTATGGCACAATGATTAATAAATTATAAAATAAGAAATGAAGAGAAAAAAAGTTAAATAAACAAATATATAAAAACAAATGATATTATGTTAGAGATAATTGGTACGAAACGGGAATTGAGATACAAGTTGATGTAAAGAGATGTGCCCAGAGACGTAAATGGGAAAGAAGCTATAATCTAAGAGAAGACAGAGGGAGACAATCAAAAATAATAACTAAAACTCCAAAAATAAAATAGATAAGAAATTGCTAATAGCAATTACAGTGTTTAATATCAGTTTTAGAAAAAAGGGGAGCAAATCCGACATTAGACGAACATTTTTCGAAAAATAGAGTTACTGCATACTTATAACGGTTGACTTAAATTCATGTATTTTGATAAACGATTTTTTGAAAATTGTATAAAAAGAAGTTACCAATAAAAATCGGTTTCATGTCATGTGGGAGCTAGTGGTATTACAATGATTTTTATTTTTTTGGGAGTAAACTTTTGACCATATGACTTGATTTAATTTATTCCAATTGGTACATGTGTACCCATTTTCCAGTTGCAAGTTTAATTTAGTTTTAAGGATTACTACCATTGTAGATCCTACTGGTAATATATACCTACTTTGTTTTGTTGTTCGTTTTTTTTTTTGTCATTGAAGGGAATTCACGAAAATATTGTCGTTTGGACCTTATGCCCGCAGTTTATTATTGTAACCTAATTATTAAGTGTATGTTACTTGGATTATTCATTGAAGTAAAAGAAAACTATGTTTATCAGAATTTCACGTTTTTTTTATTTTATAGCTGATTGCGCGTCATTTTCAGTGTGATTCCAGTGGTTCTTTCTTGCGGGAAATTTCCGAGGTGTTCATAAATTGTCCAAATAGATTGAGTGGCGTTAGCCATCTAGATCGTCCAGTCACGATGCTCACAGGAACAGTTCATTGCAATCGGTCACCTTCCGTAACTTAAATTTTAATAATTTGTAAGTACCTATTTACAAATTAGTATTTAAATATTAGGTTCATCCTTATTCCATCAAAAAGCACCTTGTTAATCTTAATTTTATATTTCCTATTCGATTCTTTAATGGAATTTTATCGTCTAAAAAATAATTTAAGCGTAATAATACTTTAAGTGGCAAACAATTAATAATAAGTAATTATAATACAATACTAGCTATATAATATAATATAAACATTTTATATTAAGTCATTCTAAACGTACTTATATGTAATAATAAGAAAACAAATAACAATATGAATAATTGTTTATTTTTGGTATTTTTAAATAAGGGTAACCGATTACATTTGTTACTTCAACCAGGGTTTTGAACCAGTTTTTCAAAAACTTTTCGAAAAAAGTGAAGAACTATTTTTAATTAGATTAAAGTTGAATTATTTTAAATGGTTTATACTTTTATTAATAATTTTCCAAGTATTTTATACGTATTGTTGTGTTTGAAATTCAATTTTAGTTTACCAGACTTAGTGGATATATTATTATATAGGTAACATTTTATTAGGTAGTTAGAAAAAATCACACAATCATCCGAAAACTGAATGTAACTACTAACTAGTAACCTATAATAATACTATACCTATAATAAATAATAATAATTAATATTTAAAAACCGTCGTTGTGCACAAAATCAACAACTAAAATTACAATTTTAGGTTTTTATAACTAGTGTTCAAAACCGTTGAAATTATAAATCGTTCTAAAAACAAAAAAAAAAAAAAAACATTAAAATTCATGCCAGTTTCTAAGTCTAGCAGTTTCCAAAATGTTATTAAGGTGGTAATCCACTGAGACCGTGTCGTGTAGACCATGTTAATTTTTTATGATTTCAAGAAATCTGATTGGTCAAAAATAGAATAAAATTATTATAATCATGGTCTCATAATCGTGGTTAACCAATACCTAGTTGAAAATATTCAATTTTTCACCGTGTGGGTATTAATGGTTAACTAAAGTAACGAGTATAATCCGTGAACATATTTTAAACTTGAGTTTAAACGAAATGTGTAAAATGTGCATTCAGTTTAAATTTAGTAGAAATAGGTACGTATTATAACATTTAGGAAGAACACGGAATATAATTTTCGAGTTATCAATTATTTTATTTCATCAAAAGTATCGTTTAGTCAGGTTTCTGGTAATGTGTGGTAATATATACGGGACATGGTTTATAATACATCACACGGTATCAAATGTCTGTGGAATACTGTCATTATAAGTTCTTGTACAATTCTACCGGTGATTATGTCATAAAATGATTACCGGAGTCCGGAATATATCATGTTTAAACACATTGCAATTACAACAATAAACTGCAATTATTACCGGTAAATACCGGTTAGTTAGATTCCTTAAATATTCAGAAATGAAAACCGGGAGAATAATGGTTTATTAAAAAAAAAAAAAATAGATTTTTGCTGGCTGTTTTAGGGGAGGTAATTAATCGACTTTCGGGTTAAAACCTTAGACTTAAGAAGACGTCGTACACCCAAATTTTAAGGGGTTTTGTGTAGGTAATTTTTGGGAAATTTCAAGAAGAATTAAAATACCTATATTAATTTGAATATATTTAAGTATATTTTAAAAGTAATTTAAAAATCAATACAATTTTTATTGTTGCGTGAGTGCGTTATTTGTTAAAAAAAAACATGTTTACGCATTTTTTATTTTTTACAACCCGAAAATATCGTAGAAAGATGAAATAAAAAACAAAATTATCTACGGACTTACGTAGCCGATTTTTGATTTGTACAATTTTACACGTTTCGCGATTTGTTAAAAATGATTTTTTTTGTTTTTTTTTTTCAATAACTATAAATCTTAAAAAAAAAATTAATACATCAAAAAGAGGCTACAGATAATATTATTAGCTGTATACAATTTGTTTTTTGTTTCGTGTTTCTAACATATTAGGTACCTATGTTTGTTAGTTGATAAAAACTTAAAGCGCTATTGCTGGCTTTTCGTTGAAAATTTGTACCTATAGGTGCGGCGTCCCATTAAAGGTTAAAATTGTAAAATTTCACTTTTTTCGCATAATAATTATATAACGTACGATCGCGGGAGGGTGATGTTTAGCGGGGGCGTGTTTATGTGTAGGCGGCGCTCGTGCCCGCCGTCGTCACATGGCCACCCTGACGCGCGTTACACATAACGCCCGCAGTGACGCCCGGCCGTCGCAATCGTGTAGTAGTCGGTGATACGTTCGTCACCCGAATATTTAACACGTCACGTGGTCCAGTCTAGCGGACATCTCTCATCGACATGCAGTTTTCGAGGTATGGTGCCCGTCTGAATATAGTATATAATCTTATATATAATCTATAGTGTACGAAACGATAAAATAATAAACGAAATAGCCGGGGCACGTTATTAGGGCTGGGATTTTAATGTCCTGAAAAATCTCAAAAAATGCAAAGATGAGTTTAAAAACTCAAAAAATGCACTATAAAACGGCATTTAAATTTATTCGTTATAGCTTCAAAATTGAAAAAAAAAAATATTGAAAATGACACTACAATAGTGTATTATTATTATTTTTTTTTAATAGTATATTATGTACGTTGTTACTTGTTTAGTCGAATGTTCTTCTGTTTTCTTAATCATTCATTTTAAATTAATAATTTAAAAAATACATTTTAATATTTAACTTGTTTTGGCTATTTGTTATTACTAACCTGAACAAAATTTTTGTTGAACTGTATAATGATCATCGTTGGTCGGATAATATACTTTTGTAAGCCACTTTTATTTCACATATTTGAGCGGAAAGGCCTATAATAAGGCTATAACAAGGCCATGCTAAAGTTGTAATCGACGATAACTTGTCGTGCTATATTATAATTTATTATTCGTACCGTCAGCAGTTTATCGAAAGTTTTTTTGTTAATCGCAACAATTTTCGTTGAAAAATTATCTAAAAACTAAGAAAATGCACCAAGATTGTCAAAAAATGGCCTAAAAATGCATTTAAGGTTAGTTTTGTCAAAAAATGCAAAAAATGCAAAAAAAAAACTTTAAAATAATCAGAATCACCAAAAACACATTTTATACTTACGGACCAACTTTTCGAAACACCAGACCAGAAAAAATGTCTTTGCATCAAAATCTCAACCCTACACATTATTATCAATCACGTCGAGTGAAGACAAAATGTATACCTATTTACCCATATAATATACATATATTAATTCATCGTAGAATATATATTATACCGCATGTAGCCTGTTTGTACGCGATGGGATATGGCATTGCCTTTTTCTGAAACGATATAAGCGTATTGGGTGTTAATATTCTTCAATTGAATGGTATACGTTATTCCTTCACACTGAAATCGCAGAGCGTATAGCGTATCTATCAAAAGTCCGAAAATCATGTAATTTCAAAATAGTCTTATATCCGTACCACTTTTTATTATTGTTGTTGAAATCACGACATTTGTTCAAAAACTACTTGTGGCTTTTGGATCACGGTTTAATCAAACATTATCATAAAATAGAAATAATTACACTGAATACAATATTAGAAATTAAAAACTAAAATCGAGCATAGAGTTTTTGTTCGATAAACGTATATAAATCATTTAAAATTTGTGATTGAAAAACTTCTAATTTCCAAATTTTCAAATTAAAAAAAAATATGAAAAATAATTTTAACTATGTTTGTTCATAGTAAATATTCTCATCTATCATATTATACTGTTAAAATTTTGAATCTACGATAACTAGGAGTGAAGTTGTACCAGAGCGCGTTTTAATGCCGTTAAAACGCATGTATTTGTTCTTTTATCGGATGCGTCGTATTCTCTAACACCCTGCAATTTATACGAGCCGGACGAATTTCGGATATATTTGTGAAAAAACGTTTTATAATTTTTATTTGAATTTGAGTCTATGAAATACCTACAAACTATAGACGTTATCGACAAAATATACACGTTTATAGAATTCGAATTTTGAAATTATTCTGGCAAATACCCTAATGGGCCACGAGCCGTATATATCGGTTATTCAAATTGATAACATTAAAATAATTAACGTTTTATAAGGTTAGCTAAAGTCATGGGTATGGAATTATTTTATCATTTTAATTTGAAAAGCTCGAAGAAAGTTTTTAAAGTTAAATTTAGTAATGTGTGATTTTATGAGCAAAAGAAAATGTTTTTCATCTAGTTTTTCTTATGCTTTACGATTCATTTTAATAAAATAATTATTGAGCTAATTGAAACTTTCTTTACTCTAAGAAAAACTAATATCAGTTACTCGAAATAATTTCAATTTTAATAATACAAATATCTAATAGCAGGTATCTAATAATAAATATTAGGCATAAATTATAATAATAATTTTAAAATGTCAAAATATGTATATACAATTGATTTTAATAATTAAGACGAATATATGTAAATTATACAAAGACTTACAAATTTTATGCATTTTTCTAGGTGCAGTTAAGTGTTTTGTATATATTCTTGGTATACTTACTATACGTTGAATCACTTGCTTCACACTATTTTACGTTTAATTTTGTATTTTTTCGGACTAAATTAATTAACTGAAAAATTTCAAATCTGGATTTTTGGAAACTTTAGTCTATAGAATTTGCGAATAATATATTAAATTATATATAATTTTCAATATTATTTTCATAAAATGTTTTTATTGTAAAAGATAATATGAAATATGATGAGATAATATGTGAAAGTTTATATTATATATACATACGTAAATACTGATTATTATCTATCATAAATATTCGGTAAATAAAATTAATCTACAAAAAAATTACTTTTATTTGAACGAAATACGTATTTTGTTAACTATATGTTGCCATCTTCAGAGCAAAACATGGCTTAGTAATCAAAATTAGTTACCAAAATAGATATTTGCGTACAATAAAAGTTCATTTTCTTTTGTAGATTTGTGTTTTATTTTATTTACATAAAAGATGGATGGTTTGCATTTCTGAGTTCTAAGATATTTTATTCGAACATTTGATTTTTGAATACAAACTTTTACCTAATTCATACCGAGTTATTAGCCAGTATATTTGGCGTACAAATAAAATACTAAAACATTACATTCTATACATTTTTATGCTAATAGTGATGCAATTTTTAATTAAATTCAAAAAACATTATAACTACCCTCTTTGGCAATTTTTCAACCATTTTGTGGCATGAGAATCATTCGACAAAATTTAACCCTAATTACTTATTATGGTAATGAAAAATGTTGATGAATCAAATATACTAATACATTTTTTTTTTTTTGTTAATAGGATGTAACAAACTTTATATAACAACTATTTACAAAACTTTATGTTTAAACTTTCTAATTTTTATCAATTTACAAACAAATAATAAACAAATATTATACGAAAAACATATGATAGATAATTACATTATTTAGAAGCCTAGCCAGTACGGAAGTCGTTTTTGATACAATTTTTTGTGTTAAAAATATTTGTAAATTTAAAAAAAAATTAATAATTTGGTTTCAAAAACACATAAAATGTATGAAAAGGCACATGTAAAATGTTAGATGATGTAATTTATAATTTATCTTTTATTTTTATTTTTATATAATATTCTCGAGTCGATAAAAATAATAAACGCGAAAGTAATAGGTATTTCCTACAATATTTTATAAATACACAAAAAACCATAATAATGACAAATGATAATGACATGAGATCAAATATAATTTACTTTAAACGTACTTAAAATTTTTTTGATTCTCCAAGTTTTTTTTCTTAAAATTTTTTTATATTTAAATAAATAGTCCCCTAATTTTTGTTTTATGAAATATTTACTTAATAATAATATGAAATATGTACATACGTATACAATTAAATAAAGGAAAATAATAATAATAAAAATTGAACAGAGATTTTGTAAAAATATATTTGAACAACATAGTTCACACATACTTTTATCAGATATTTTATAAATACGTTACCATAAAACTTATTCGACTGTAATTTGTTCATTTAAATTATTTTATTTCATTTAAATAGATATATTTTTTTTAATTATTATTATTATTATTATTATTTTTTTTTTTGAAAACTGAATAGGTAATTAATTCACTTAGTTGATAAAAACCATGAATAATTAAGTAATTTAACAGTTAGGTATTTATTTCGAAATTTCAAATAATGCTGAATAATGCAATACTATTGCACATAGCACATATTTATATATTTGTAATATTTATTATTACGTTCAGAAAATTAATACTCTCATAAAAAAAAACGAAGTATCAAGTAAAAGCTTAAAGGTAGTTAGTAACAATTTAAAAGTTTATTAGTTACAACTTTTTTTGGTCATGCGTCGTCATTAGGTTCCATTAATATCGAAAGAGTATAAAATATTAAAATAATAATAAACAAATTAATAAACGGAGAAAAGTGTAAGTATTTTTTTTTTCTTTAAATTGAGGTACTATTAGAAATAGGTAAACTTAAAATTATAATTACCATTCTATAGAACACTCCTTAAAAGTGGTTTAAAAACGTAATTATAAAATCAATAGAATATTTTATGTCATTCAAAATCCATAAAATTAAGAGCTATTACGTAATTATTATTTGCCTATACACATCATGATTATACACGAATACATGATATCAATCTAATAATATGGATGACTTCATTATCATATAAATATCGATTTGACGTTATTTCATTACTTTTTTTAAGTCAATATTTTCTTGACTTGTAGATATTATTGAAGCCTGAACAATTACAATTGTATATATTAAAGTAATATAAAAAAACATAAATAACATAATAGTATATTTTACAATAATATATGATATACCTACTTTTAATGCAGACTATGAGTAGAAGTTGAGTGATAAATAATTATAAAAATAATGCCATTTTGTTAAGATTCTTCAGTGAAGAATGACGCAGAACTTTTTAATACAATATTTACTGAGATCGAAATTAAAAAAAACAACTTTTAACGGTCGACAGACAAGGGTGTCACTGTACCTTTGCAAAATTTAACATAATTACGGAATTCCCAAGCTTCGTCGGTAAACATGAAGTTGTAAACATTTACTGACAGTTTATTGTTTGTTGCTAACATATTAATGTTTAGGCACGTAATTCATCCCTAAAAAAATACGTATAAAAATATAATAAAATAAAAACGACATAAATAAAAATATTTTTAATTAACTATCATTTGTATTTATATATAACACGATAAATATATTGTACGTATATTTTACGTATAATGTAAACTATTTTAATAAAATTAGTATTTCTTTAATGTATAAATTATACATATAATAATTTAAATAATAAATTTATTAATAAAAAAATAATATAACATTATACATAATATTTATGTTTAAATTCCAAACATTTATCAATAATCTTAATAATATTTGAAATTCTTAGCGTAAGGAGGTAGTTTTGGTTTAGCAATGATGTGTTTAATTTTCATGTAGGTATGTATACTTTTTATCAGCAGAAGGAGTAAAGTATTTGGATATAAAGATTTTTGATAGAAAATTTATTTTAGTTAGTATTTTATTTTGGAATTTTTTTGATTTTCATAATATAATATATCATAAGTGTAACAAAAAATTACCAATCTCAAAGAAAATTTTTATAAATTGGCAAATAACAAATAAACTTGTCATGATAACTAAATTATGTATTAGGTATATATATTTCGATTCTGAGCGGAGCGATGGAGTTAGTGGTTTTAAAATGATGTCTATTTTTTTTTCTGTGAGCGACTTTTCAACTAAAAGACTTGCTTCAACTGAAACATGTGTACCTATTTTCAGTAGCAAATTTCATCTTGTTGATACTTTAAATAGACCATTTTTCGTTATTTAGATGTTTTCGATAAAAACTACCAAAAAATATGATTTATTGAATTCAAATTTAGTTATTTCTTGTTAGTTCCGAATATAATAATATTTAAATATTGAAATTTTCACATCAAATATATAATTTAGTACTACACCGACGGTGATAATAATTTCAATTTTTATTCTTCAATTTTGTAATATCTATAGGTACATATTTTAGATTTTGAGGTTAACAAATCCTTAATCTTAAGTTATATATAAGTAATTTTAAGTTTTATGACTTGAACATTTAATCCAAGAATAAATGTACCTACACTAATCTATTTAAATGTAAAAAAAATCTCAAAAATCTATAGTTACAATTTTATTTAATGGTGTCTTAAGACTGTTGACAACATTTATTATGTCGTTAAGAAATGTATTCGAATTTTGGGAAAAACATGAGTCTAAAGACTTTTTAAAATACATTTTTTGACTAGAAAATTTGCTCTTATTGGTACATGTATACCAATTTTCTGGTATCAAATTTCATCTAGTTGGTACTTTAGGGAGGTAATTTTTAGATTTTTGGACTTTTTCGACATTGCGTAGGGAAAAACTACTGGAAAACACGACATCATTGAATTGAAATTTAGTTATTAATATTAATTAATGAATTGTTTGATAATGCAGTAATGAATTTAAAGATAATGAACGATTTCTTATTACATTATTAATATAATTATGTATTTATTTTCTTTTTTTCACGTGTTAGATAAATATTCAATAATAAATATCTGTTATTATTTCAGGAAAAATTAATTAGCTACCTAGCTTGTCGTATACCCATTTTACCAATTAAATTAATTTACATCAATACCTATTCTAAGGTTCTTTATGCTTATATATGAATATATTCGAATATATGCTATAATATATTCATATACCTATAACATATCATGTTTATTTTAATTTGGGTTAATCATTAATGGATTCATAAAATATTATGTTAGTTTTCAATATCACGATTCCTAAACTGAATACTAAATTAAATATAATGAATGTATATGTGACAGTAATAGTTATGTATCTAAATTAAATCGAGTTTTTCTCAATAAATATTATATTTTATAGTATATACAATAAGGTTAGGTCACTAAATCACATTTTGGCGATTGCTCTTACGATTTAATATTAAAAATACTGAACAATACATAATGAATATTAATATTTATGTACACTGAAGGTCCGATCAAAATCGTTTTTTCGAATGCAATGTTTTACATCGATGATTTATAGGTATACAATATACATGCAATACATCCATCAAGAGTATCCTATCCGGTAAGCGAAGTGCTTCCATCCCTACTCACACCCGACGAGTAAAGTATATCTTTTTTTTTCATAAATGTATAAATATTTTTGGGTAGAATGGAGTTTTCGAGATTAGTTCTATCGCTGCTATCTGATACCAAATGCATTCTAGTTAACCCGTAAATGACCGAAAGTCATTACAAATTGGAAAATTATAATACCGGAAATTTTGAAATTTACTCTTGGTAATTATATTATAGTATACATCAGTATTATCTACTATGTTGACGTCATTAAAATATCAATACTTGTTGACCACTTTTCAGTAATTTTTACAACATTTTTAAGTTGATTTTTTTTACACATGTTTATATTGTATACACTTTTTGGATAGAAGGAGTCGAGTTGAAAATGTTACTGATGGAAAACTTATTGTAGCAGGTATTTTAAATTGGTAAATTTTCGATTTTATCAGTAGTTTTCTCAAGCGTAAAATAATATTACCGAGAGAATAACAAAAAAAATAAAAAATAAAAATAAATCGGAAAATTATACTACACCGAGTTCGTTTATATATTATATATTTAATACTATAACCATATGGTTTTATTGAAAGAAACGATTTATCAATCCTTTAAAATTCATTACATCGTCCACCAGATTCCAGTACATATCTGAGAAGCAAAGTACTTCCCCTATTGGTCGGTTTTCGTTTTCATAATTAACATTAACGTTATCATAACTATTGTAAATAAATAATAGTCGTTATAATATTATTAAATAATACATATATTTGTTTACTAATAAGTAATAATAATCAAGGTGGTTTGATTTTAAATGTGCACTTCTAAAAATCGACTTTGAATATTTATTTATTTTTTAAATATAATTTGAAAACATTTTATACAATCAATCGTATATTTTGATTCTTTATTTGTTTATTTCTATTTGAGTCATTGATAATATGACATAATCAAATATAAAAAGCATATTTTATTTGGAAACTCAACGATCATAATATTTTCACTGAAGATAATAAAGATTTATGACGTATAAATATTTCAGATAATATAAATAAGTAATAAACAAAAAATAAAATGCCTTTTTGTTATCTTCATTATTATTATTATTATTATACTTAAAAAAATATTATTGATTAATAATATAAATTCTTTTATTTCAAAGTGTTATATGATGAGTTTATATTGTGTTCAAAATCTAAATAAAAAATAAATGCTGACTTTTGAACATTTTGAATAAGATTTGGAATTAGTGTTCCAAAATTATGAAGATACATATCTCAAAATGTAGTTAGAAAACATATTTAATACTTTGTTATCTATATAGATTATAGTTATATTATACATAGATCGTGCTATATTGTACATTGTATGTAATCTTGGTGTTTTTCTTCCGTCCTATCAGAGATAATATTATGGCTATATCTTATGTATTAGCGTTTTCAGTGTATATAACAATATTTAGAGATTCAAAAATGATTATTTTAGTTTAAAAAAATAAAAATCTTTAAGCCTTAATAATTTATCATATAGTATTCTATGAAATAATATTTATTTTATATAATATTAAACAATAGTAATAGTAATAGTATTTAAAAAAAAGTCGTCCAGATACAGATACTAGACAATTGGTTTGTCGTTCCTATTCAGTCTTCAGACAGGATAGTGTGTTATTATTTTATATTTAAAAACAAAAATAAATCATCGCATTCATTCAAAAAATTATTCCGAACAAAGTTTGGTATAATAATATAATCAAGTTTGGAGCATGCTAAATTCCCGGTTTCTAAACGTATTTTATACAATAAACTATAATTCTATAAATAATTTTTAATAAATAAATATTATACTCATGTATAGACACATAAAACAAACCACACTAATTTAATTTGTAAATATTCATATTGTTAATGTCGGGATGTTTAATATAAAACGAATAATATCAATCTTCCTGATAACGAAATCAATAAATTGGTAACTATATGAACAGACGGACAGACATAATGGGAATATAAGGAGTGTAAATTTATGTTTGAAATCATAAAAAAAAAAATAGGTAACCATGATCATTTTGTCATTTTGTTATTCACACTATATTTATAAAATATTTCCATTGTAAAAGATAGTTTTTTTACGTTTAAGGAAACTACTGAAAAAAAAAAAGAAAAATGACCTTTTCAAAGTACAAACTAGAACCAAATTTAATCAAAAATGTCTTTACTCCAAAACTCCTACTCAACTCTTTTTGGTCGAAAAATTACTCGCAGAAAAAATAAAATAATAATGAAAATAAACATCATTGTAAATCAAGTATTACTATCAACATAGCTTCCATTCACAATCTAAAACATACAAATTAGAAATGTGGTAAAATTTATAATATTTTCCTACCATTTTTCATAGACTAAATATTTTTAATTACATTTTTCGAAAAATCAAGTTGAGTATAATAAATTATTAGTATTTTGACTGGGTTTTAAATATTTCAGTTTATATATGTTAGCTCAAAGATATTATATAGTTATAAATTGATGGAAACAAAAAAATGCTAATACAAGTTTTTAACTGAAAATAGGTATATAAATATATTCCTATATATGCGTTGAAATTTTTCCAATGTATTTGAAATGCAGTTTTTTTGAATGGCAGGCGGTGTTCAATCATTTTTTTTTTTTATTGACATCTAGATACTCGAGCTACTAAATTAATTAAAAGTATGATGATTACATAGGTTATATGAAATTAATAATAATTTTAATTTGTGCACCGTTAAGTTTATTTATGAAAGTATTTAACTCAATGCCCTGCAGTAATGTGGCGAATATGCCATTACTCCTGTTCAATAAAAATACATTTCCGATATGAATGTGACGCAACCAAAACTAAAAATATATACCATGTTTAAATACCTGTAATTGAAATTATTGTGCAGTATTTCTGCTACATCTTGAGTAATTTATGTTTGTATGTATATTATAAAGAATATTCGGGAACTACGATAACCCCGGGCCCTCACACGAGTTTCTCTCAATGAGACCCAGTATAATCTTTTGATTGAAAAAAAAAAAAAAAAAAAAATGAAACATTTACGACGGAAAATAAATCGATAATCTTGCAGTTTTAGGACATTTTTAGATTCTGGTCGGAGCCAGGGAGATACTGGTTTATTTAAAATAATGTTGAAAAAAAAAAAAAAAAAATGTAAACCATAAATTGTATATGGCTAGTGAGTACCTATAGTGTTTCTTTCGAAAACTTTGGCGGAGACGGGAAAATCGTTTTAATTGTTGAGATTTTTCGAAATTTCATTTTCGAACCGGCAAATCGGATGGACGCAATCAATCATCGGAGACAAAAAACAATTATAATTGGTTGTGATTGTGTATATAGTAGTGGGATCCCCATCTGCAGGTGGTAACGAAGATGAGCGATTTTTCTTGCCGAATTATTCTCGGGGTTTTCGTGAGGGAACGTGAATGGGGACGGGGGAGGGGCGTCCGACGAAAACGCGATGTTGAAATGTCATCATTCTTCCGATGTGGTGTTTCCAACGGACAAACTCAATTTAATCCGTCGACACCCGTCTTTGTATAGTAATTTCCAGCCTCACGTAAAACTCGTGTTTCCTTACGACGCGTCTTTTGTGTCCGTGTTTTCGCCGCATAGCCGTCGCCATGGGAAACCGCAAAAACTGTATACATACTAATAACAATAAAAGAAAAGAAAAAAAAATAAAAAATACATACCTACTTAGGCCTCTCATCATTGACGTCGACAACGCGTTTTATTTTTCCGTTGCCTTTTGTCGTTTGGGGCAATGAGCGTGACAATAGAACGCGGCTTATCTGGCTGGAGAAAATATTACGCGGTACCGTGGTGATAAGAAGTCGCGGAGGGTGTATAGTACAATGTCGACGGCGTAACGAGATAAATATTTGGTTTACGTCTCTTTTGTGTACCACGAACAGACTTGCAAAAGCATCAGGGTGGAAAAAATATTAACACGTCTCGGTTGAACGGATAATTTTTTTTTTTTTTTTTTACAGAAAAAAACCCACTATTAGTGATAGAAAATATTAATAATTTTAAAACACATACACCTACGTGCGAGTTCCCTAAGTTTCACATAACTTTTTTACCATATCATACCAAAAACAATAAATTAAATATCGTGTAAATAGTTCGTATTAATTTGAATAACTAAAAAATAAATACTGTAATAAGTACATGAAAATATTGCGCTCAGGTTTTTTTAAAATAAATTTTATTACATTTTTTATGGCTTCAACTTAACTCCTAAATATTAACATTGATTCCTACATATATTATAAGGGATAGTCATATTATACAGACGAATATGTGGAAAGAACAATGGGTAGGCTAATTTAAGGTTTAAGACTAAAAAAATCGATTGATGGAGAAAATCGAGAATGGTATATTATAAGGGTGTAGGGATAAAAACCATGTAATGTAAAGAATAAGAATAATATATATAATAAATAAAATAATTTAGTTTTATACATATAATAAAAGTTCATGAAATGTTTCACTGGGGTCATTCGAAAACAAATTAAAAATTTTTTTAGATAACATGATTTTAAATATTTTATATATTAATAAAACGGTCATGAAAAAACTCTAATTTCCAGATAAACTGTTTTTTTATTATTGACAACTATAGATTAAAATTGTGTTAATATATATAATATGTTATAATAATAAGTATTTTAGTTAACTATAGCTTTGATGTTTTATATATAATATTGATATAGTTTCAACAATTAATGCTGTTCGTAACGTAAAATGAATGCAACAATTATTATTATTTACATATAGGTGCTAGTAAAATTTAAATTTAAAATTTAAAATTCAATATAATATTTGAAAACAGATATACTAAAATGATTTTTTAAATTTTAGTTAAAAATTTATAACGATTGCATTGAATTTATTTTTCTGATTTGCATGTATCGATTTTCTATTTGCACACCCGTGTCCTCTATTTCTCTTTTTCAACAAACGTAGGTATAATATTTTATTTGTTGTGGGTGTTGTGTCTATAGAAATATTTTTCAGCTTATGTAACGTTAAAAGCAGGCTATTGTGATTCGTATTTAGTTTTTTCAATGCGTCAATAATATGAAAAAATATGTAGGTGCGTTCAATGATTTTCTACACACAGTCCTATAGTAAACGAAAGATGAATAGGTATATGTAAATGCATTGATATTTATATTTTTTTTCTTTTCGCATAAAAAAAGACGGACTACGTTAAAGTTAGGTCGAAAAATTTTTCATACATAATAGGGTTTGTAATAATATACCTATAATGCTTAACATTTTATCAGTGTTCTAAAGTATATTATTAGAAAATATTTTCCGTAATTTTTGCTGCGAAAAAATATTTAGTGGATGATTGGTATAATAAACTTTTTTTTTTTTTTTATCAAAGGTAGTGGCGTTCACAGGAATTTTCAATGGGTGGGAGGGTTGATATATTATCCACAAAGTGAGCCATAAGAGGCTTCTTTCTTGGTACCCTCTATAATTTACTTGTACGTATAAATGTATATCATAATTCTTACGTTTATCCTAAGTTTTAAAACGAATCTAACCAATTTTTAGTTTAAAGTTCCCTAATAGCTAAGCAGTATAAAAAATACAACGTAACACACTGGAAAACTATTCTTTCGGTATTTCAGTGTGCAATCACCTATAACCAGGTCTATTGAGAGGTGGTCAGGGGAGGGAGTATTTCCCCGACGTGTGTTCAATAGATACTAAGACTAGAATAACTACAGATAAAGTCATAGTGGTATCGCTAATATTAGAGGTTATTCTAAGGATTTATCTCAACTGCGCGTTTATACGAACTTATCCATGAAAGGGAAGAGGTGAAGGTGGAAGTTCCGAGTTCGTATTATCTAGCATAGTTAAAATAAAATTTGTAAATATTAATGCAAGGTAATGTTAGGTAATTTAATAAAACAATTTTAATTTTAGAATAATAAATTAAGTGGTCATAACTCCGTCCTAAACATTGACCTGAAATCTAGACTAAGATAATTACATAGGTACCATAATTGTAGACTGTAATTTACGATTTTGTAATATTATTAAAAATAAACCGGAGGGGTTAGAGGGTTGGGACGAACCCTCACCCAGGAAATAAGTCGGCAAATTGAAATCCAGAATATAGTTGATAAATTTTTTTTTGCTTATTTACGTTTGTCCGTATTTAGTCGGAAAACTATATAGTAGTTGGCACAAAAATGTTAATGACTTGTTTTACCTATTCAATTTTTTGAGGTAATAAATCGGGAAAATTACTCCGACTACCTCCCACAAATAGTTTTGCGCGGCACTGGGTGTATTGGTGTATTGAGTACCAAATTATATCAATCTATAAAATGTAAACATTTATTAAAAATTTCTAACCTTTCCAACAACGACCAACACACTTGTTGGAATGGTCTCGTTTAAAACTGTTGACTTTACATTGCTAACTTCACGGACGTCAAACAATAATCATCATAATAATACATAATTTTGTGATTTCATTTATAGACGAAATCAAAAGTAGTATTAAGTTAACTGGAAATTACCGATGAGTACTTCTATTAGTATAAAATATTTAATATTTTAAATAAAACTATTTACTGAAATGTCGGTAAATTATTATATTTTGGCGTAAAAATCAACAATTTATTAGATATTAAACCTGATGCCCAAGTTCAAAATAAATTTAATTAATCGTGCACAAATATTCAAATACACGAAAATTGGTTGATCAAGTGCGCATCTAACTTTCCCGATTGCGCAAAATAGGCCCTGGCTAATATCATTATATCAAAATAAATAAGAGATAATTTCCATTAAATAAATGTAGAATTAAAGTCATTATCTCAATCCTATTGTTTACAGCACATCTTAAGAGTCAAGCGTATCGTACAAATTCGCGAATTTTATTGTGGACGTAAAGAAATGCGTGTAAAGTAATGGAAGAGTAATGTGTGCAAAATTTAATTTTAAACTAGAGTATAATGCTAATTAAACATTTGAATTGGGGTTTGATGTTTTTTTAAAAATTGGCAAATTAGCATTAAACTGTGAGCATTGAGGCTGTTACCATGATGCAACATTTCAGAATCAATTTTCCAAATTTTTGATATTTCCGAGGGGTTATATCCTAAATCTTTGGTTAACATCTCTTGACAATAACCGTTTTATTTAAGTTAAATTTAATTAGTTTCATATGTATATATAGTATATACCTTATCGTGGTTTTCAACCAATTTGACTACTATATCAGATAATTTAAATATAAACTTATTGATTTTATTTTCAGGTGTATCGTGCTATGATATGAATTTTGTTGCTTTACAATTGTAAATATACGATTCATAAGTTTATAAATTTAGGTCTCAGGATCTCCGGAATAATATCAGTAATTTAAATTAAACGTAGTTGTATTTCATCTGACGTCGATGTGATAGCCGTATCTGTGAATGACCTTCTTACAACTCTAAATATGTTCATATCTCTCAATTTTAAATTAAATCCGTCATTAATTTTTCGACAAATTAAATAAAATAAAGTTTCTGTCAGATTAAAAATTATATTCATATTATTTCTGTTAAGTCTCGTACCTACGGCCCCAGTATACGTTCCGAATATTTAGGAAGAAGATCTCAGAGTAATTATAAGAGAATTACAGCCGATATCCACCTTTTTCTGGATGAAAATAATTGGTCGTACGACATTTTGATCAAAAATAACTAATAGTATAATACAATTATACAATTATACAATTATAATACAATTTAGTCAGAGATATTGGAGATTAAACATTAAACAATGGCAAAAAAAAAAATTATAAAATACTAAAATATTGAAATTATTCAGAAGCTGTAATGCAGTTTCTGCAATTAAAATTTTTAAAATCTAAGTCAAATATGATAAATGCCTGTTTCTATCTCTCCCCCCCCCCCCAAAAAAAAAACACAATTTAAATCCGACTATTTTACTAGACGTGGTGAGCATTTTTCCCGTTAGGCTTGTTTTTGTACTAAAACACGTTGTTTCAAACACCCTTAAATTATATATCTAAAATTAATTTACACTATAAAAAATAATTATATTATCATAATTTTAAGAATATATGTTCTTCAATCGATTGTCGTGCGATCAATTATTCCTGGGTGTAATATGAAAAGGTTCTAAATCGTATTTTTTTTTTCAAAATTAATTTTTATAAAGAAATGGCTTTAGAATGTGAAAGCATATATTTTAATCTAAAAATCAAGTTTCTACGATCATTATGGCCAATTTTCAGAGAAGTAAAAGGTTCTAAATCGCTCAAAACTAAAATATTTATACATATTTATCAATATGAAAATTAACTATTAATAGAACCAAACTATAAAATAATACGTTAGTATGAAAAGGTTTTATTTTACATTTTTATATTGTTGAATATTGTATATTAACATGAATATACATATATATGAATCTTTTTTACAATGGAGTATAGTACAGAAGTTATTCTATCAGTTGATGCCAATTTCTTCTGAACAATTTCATAAAAACGATTTAGAACCTTTTCATACTAAGCCCACGCATTGTCGTTTACAATCACGTGAACAACACGAAAACCATTAAAAACACATTCATTTTGTAATATTATCATGACAAGTTATTTTATTTTGTTCTTTTTCTAATTAAGAAATTCATGTTATTACTAATTTGTTAAAACAATTTTTGAAATTCGCTACTTTATAAAATTGTATAAATTCGTATAGGTATACGTATTGAAAAGTCAAGAAATCAAGTATCTAATTATAAAAAGAGTATTATTTGTAGAGGTTAGGTATTGGTAGGCACACTACACATAATTCGATTGTGATTATGAAACGTTGATTGATTTAATTATCGGTATAATGGGTATTTTGTGTTATTAATTGTATGTTTGTTCAAATATCCGATACTATACCTATAATACCCAACTTACAACACCTCTAAGAAGATTATAAAAATTAATTGTTTTACATTTCTATTGATGTTTAAGTTCTATTATTTTTTGTAATGATTTGTAAAGAACTAAATCTACACTTTGTGTAAAATAATTTATTTAATATATTATTATAAATAAAATTGAAATATTATTACCTATATTATGTAAGTACGGTGTAATACACAATATCAAGTAAATATGATATTGTGAATATTCGTCGATTAGTTGATGGTACGGGCCTGAATAGGACATTATGTTTATGTTATATTCTAAAAGAAAATCCCCACTGTATAATAGCATTGGTAATACTACGTTACGAGACGTTTGGGACTATGGTAAGAAAAAAATATACGTTACCTATATTTTCCGGAGCTTTTGTTGGAAATTTGTACATTTCATTCGACAACTATTGCGCGAGAAAAATATAATTTCGGGTCCTATTACGGTGCCCACCCTTATTCGTTGTACTGAGATTAGGAAATTTAATTCATGAAATTTTATAGAGTATAATATCAGTATTATTATTATTATTATTTTATTATTTACTTAAAAAGAAAAAAAAAATTTGATATTTTGGTATATGTTATATCATATTATATCTATCTATATGTATATTATTGATCATAATATTATAAAATAGTATATACCTATTGATTTAATAAGAAATGGCTTTGTTTTTCATATGTCACTTAACACCACGATTTAAGATAATAATTATCTTAAATCGTGCTTAACACTTAAGATACTAAGAACATCGATGTCAGATTAAAAAAAAATGTTATCGATGTTCAAGGAAGATAGATCTCTGTATATAATATAGTATCCCTTACAAAAAAAAAATGGAAAAAGTCTATACCTAATAATCAAAGCGTTGTTATTAGGTACATCATTTTTCCTTCATACCATCGATATTATATTTTACTGGTTAAATTAGATCATAATATATAATATGACATATTAATTACGAAAAACCAACAACACAGGCAATTTCATTATGTATAAAATAATAAATGCGACTATTAATTATAGTATCTACTTTACAAACATAAATTAACTAAACTCGAACTTTAAGTGGTTCATACTTTGTTTTTGTGAAAGTTATCCAAAGTAAGTAAAATCATGGCTGCAATCATATAAGTCTTAGCAATAACATAATATGTTATATACCAAGAAAAATATAATATGTTTAAAAAAGATTTTATAATACCTGAGGGTATTTAAATTCTAAGATACAATACCTATAAATATTTTTTTTATTAAGTAAAATAATATTTATTCATATTGATTAAAACTATATCCGTGTCATCGATCAAGAAGAGTTAAAATCAATTATTTGCTTTCAAAATTTTAAATTTTCAAATTTTTCAAGGTTTTCAGAATTTCATATATTCAATATTGAAAAATAAGAAATGTATAAAGTTTTCAATTGCAAATTAGTTCAAAAGTTTGAAGTTCTAAATTTGTAAAAAGTGACATTGGCCATTTCATATGTGACATTATAACTAATAGCATTTTCCATTTATTCGCACAATTATTGCAATCACTGTTCACCAAGTGCAGTTCCGGTGTGTTTCATTTACTAGTTCATTCTTGCACTTGGTTTTTTTGTGTTCCATCTTCAAAACTTCATAAGTCTTATACATTCTGTGTAGAATTGGTACATGAGCTATTTATTAGTTATAATATTTTTACATTGATGCTAAAACCGAGAACACTGTCCCAGTGAAAACCGAGTTAGAAAAAGTGGAAAATGATGTTTGATTTTTAATTTTGCATATTGATAAATTAGTATTTTTGGTCTTATCATATTTATAGATAGCTAGATATTTTTGATGCCTACAAAATAAGTTGATTACTTATTAGATTTTACTAATAATAACTGGTAGTACTATTTATATATACAGTTTATATGGTTGTGCAATATGAACCATTTTTCCAAAAGTTATGATGATTAAAAAAAAAAAAAGTGGTGAAAATAATAAATAGGTATTAAACTTGAAATACTTATAAACTAAAAAGATACAAATTAAATCATGACATTATTAGAGATCATTTTTTTATTTGTGATATTTTTTAAATCAAACATGTTGTCTTTATATTATAATAAGCTTAAAGTTCGCGATCTAAACGACAAATGCCATTTATCGTCTTATTAACAGAAAATATATTTATTGAAAATTTTAATTCTTCAAGCTTGTTTAAACAAGCTTTGTTTAAGCTTGTTAATTTAAAAAAATTCTTCAAGCTTCTTTAAGGCTGTTGTACCTCCTATATGTTATGGTCTGTACCAATAAGTAGAAGATTAGTTTACGTAATTCCTGATGTCTGATGTCTGTTTTGAATAAATGTATGATTTGATTAGTCTATTTTTTAGGTCATGTAGAAAGAATATTTTTTATTTTGTTAATTGAACAAACATTAAGATCAAAATTATTTTAAGATAAAAATATATTTTCAATCATATTATATTTATTAAATTACAAATGTTAAAAAAAATAAATATCATTTTAAAACCAATAGCTCTCTTTCTCAGCTCAGAATATAATATTTATATAAACCATTTAACAACTATAAATATTAATTTAAATATTTAATTTTTTTTTTTTTTCAAATAAATATAAGAGTTTGAATATCTTACCAAGATTTATAATGATTGAAATACCATTTGCTATTCAATTTTTTCCTTCAAAATAATCAAAAGCAATTTGATAAAAATAAAGGTGAAAAGTGATAACAAATGAAAGAAAATATCTATATTTTAAAAATATTTTATTTTTTTAAAATATCCTATTTAATAAATATTGTTCTTCATATTATGAAATTACAGTGACACAATAAATTATTATTATATTTCGATATTTTCAATATTTAGCTAAAATAAAGAGCTAACTGCCATATACGTACTTTATTATAATTTAAAATAAAGCCGGATTTAAATGGATTTAAAGGGTGGTTTTCAGTCAAGAATACTATCTGCTTTTCCTTTCATTTTTTAAGTTCAAAAACCGCGAATGATAAAATTTTCTTAATTTAAGTGAAAATAGAGACACAAGTGACGTATTCATCATCGCCAAATTGTATGCTTTTATATTACTATTTTCGAATATGGGACATTCTTTGGATTAACTAATTACTACTGTTAAATAATTATGAGTAATTAAATTATTATTATTATTATTTAATTATTTGTGTTTTCTTGTTGATACTTTGCATTTTTAGTTCACCGAGGACGTTGGTTAAAATGTTTCCGAGCAGCACTACCTAATAACCAATAAATAATAAATAATACAAATAACATTTTATTTCTTCATTTTTTTTTTCAATAACTAAATTTTTTTTCGAGCCGGAACTCTTAAATACTAATTTTGACTAACCGGAACGGACGTAAAGGCTAATGTTTCGAACCGGAACGTAGTTCCGGTCTATTGCAAGCACTGTATATAACATATATTGATATTTTATATATAATGAATTGTCAATATTCCAGATTTTATACTCCAACAGCCTTAATTCACTTGGTAGGTGATTATATGAAAAAAGGATTAAGATAATTAAAAAAAATATGTTAAAATAAGTTGTAGTTGATAATAACAACACGTTATGTAATAAGGAAAACTTTATATGAATTTTAAATTGGACGAAGAAGCTGATCTAATCTTAAATTATAATTAAAGTTATCATTTAAATATACCTAATTATTAAATTACCTACTTATATATATATATATATATATATTTTTTTTTTATAAAATAATTTATTTTTTGTAGAAATTATATGTTAATATGTTAAACTCTTAAAAACGTACACGATTAAATAAATGTTAATATTTGGTATAATATCTGTAGAACTGTATGAAAATATCATTAGGTAAAGGAACAAAACAAAACAAAACAAAAATTAATTAAGAAAGTAAAAATGCAGTAATTATGTTATTACGTTTTCAAAACAAAACAAAAAAAAAAAATATTTCTATAGAAAAATTAAATAAAAATATACAATTTCTAGGTATTTGTAACTATTGTCTCTGGATAAGACTTAAAAATGACTAAAGTTTATTTAATATCTTTTCTTTTAAATAAGTAACAAAGTTGTACATTATTTAAAAAAACTGCGAACTTTCGACAAAGTCCTTTTAAAATTATTGTACGAATGTATTTATTATATTCTGAATACTGTACGATTCGGTGTATAAAATATTAAATTATTTTTGTTTATTTACTACGATATACCTGTAACAGTAGGCATATACCTATATATAATCATTTAGAATTAAATATTAAAAATTTAATATACTTTTTATTCATTGATAAGAACTCGACCAAAATTGCTCGGTATTATATTTGATATTTTAAAATTTGGCGTTTTGTTAAAAATGTAATGATGACGTTAGTTCGACGGATACAAAATATATTAATATGTTAATATTATATTAATATTCTAAGAGTTCAAATTCTTCAACATTATAATAATAATAAGTTCTTGTTAAAAAGATTCGGTGGATCGGAAGAAAATAGATATTTAGAATAAAAGTTTTGACTTGTGAACATAAAATCATCGTGTATTAAAAACTTTCTATTTTATAACAAGGGTGACCAAAGGACAGGAAAACAATGAGTGTCATTCAAGCCTTTGTGTTCATACTTCACAACAAACATAAAGGCACATCCACTAGAATCTACAATTGATTTGTTTATGTTAATTTTATGACCGCGTATATACTATATAATACAACTTAAAATATTTCGGTATTAAGTTACTTATAGAGTTGTTTATACATATAAATAAAAACCCAATTTCTACAACTTAAAATACTTGAGATTCTTTTTTCGTATATACTAAATAGTACTATCAACTGTGTATTAGTACAAAATAAGTCAAATCAGAATGAACAGTGTCTGTTGACGATTAAAACATGTCCAGAATTTTCAAACCATAGCTTACAGTGTAGTCTGAAAAGTTGTGTATTTTATTGAATAAATAGCTGTACCTATTCTATAAAATATAACAATAATAATAATAATAATAATATACTTTTTAACTCGCTTAGTAAATAATTTTACATTAATTTATTAATATAATCTTAACAGTTGACCTGTCAATATATAAACAAAATACCATTGTTTCATTAAGTTTAATTTTAAATCAATTTTATATAAGATTTTAAGTCTCACATTTAATCAATCGATGGCGTATACGGATAATATGGAAAATAACAAAAATAAACTAATAATAATGTGAATAGCGCACATTATGTTCGTTATTGATTATCTTGTAAAATATAAGATTTAGGCGAAATTTTATAATAACATTTTTTTATAGTAAATACAATTATTTATAATAAAAGCTCTTTACACTTTTAGCATAAGTATATTTGTTGAGATAAATAAAAAAAAAAAACTGAAAAAACCATCCCCAAGTTCAAATATTCAAACCTTTTCGGGCACGTGTTAGGGTTGACCAATCGTGACCAAATTTTACACACCTTATTGTTATATGTATTGGAACAAATATTTGATGT
The DNA here is from genome assembly GCA_025469235.1 of Pemphigus obesinymphae. Classification (NCBI taxonomy): domain Eukaryota; kingdom Metazoa; phylum Arthropoda; class Insecta; order Hemiptera; family Aphididae; genus Pemphigus; species Pemphigus obesinymphae. The sequence goes on from JAIPRL010002583.1 coordinate 30,557, forward strand.
ATCTGCTAAAATATTTTGAGAAAAACATTTCATCTCTATTTTAATTAAGGACCACCCTAATATTTATGGTACATTGTGATGTGATCAGTGGTTAAAGTGAGGCGGGATGGAGCTTTGCTTAGCTTAAGTTTGGCGTCCCCTTTAGTATATAGTCCCCTTTATATTTCTAAATGTTTAATTAAAAGTTAAGACTGAATTTGTTCTTTTGTACATAATATTCAAAAATTAAATGAAAAAACATAAAAATATGGTATTTAGTTATAAATTGTATGGAAGATCTATATTATAGAAAAAACTATTTCGATTTTTCTTTGTCTCCAGACATTCTCTCCTTGGCCGGAATATAGGTACTTAATATGCGTATTTTAAAGTTATAACCACAGTGTATGTACATTATACATACTAATAATAGGTATATACTATATACATTATACATATATACGTCCGTGATAAATTTTCACAAATTAGGTCAATAATAATATGGATTAAAAGTTAAATTTATATAAATATTTTAAAAATATTACGGTACTGGTTCAGGGGACGCCTTTTTTTTTTTTGCATTAGCTATAGTCCGCCCTGCAAATATATTCCACTTTAACCATTGGATGTGATGATACTGTTGTTTGTCAAAATTGAACGGTCTATATAGGTATCGTTACCTAGCAAATCGATAATATTGTCATTTGATTTAAACACCGAAATTCTGTGACGAACATCATGTCACCATAATTTAACATAAACCCGAAAATCGTTGCAAGACTGTACATTTTCGCATTTTTAATTATAAATATAGAATACGTACGTATACTATATTTATTGAATCATAATTGGGGGGGGGGGAAATATAATAATTCTTTTTACAAAATAAAAAAATAAAATAAAATGAACAATAATAATAATAATAATATAAGTCACGAATATTGGTCATCGAATACATGAATACACGAATCGAGTAAAATATAATTGATTGTAGAAAAAGTGCAACATCGTAGTAATACTTGTACTGGATGATTATTGTTTGGAAAGTAATGAGTTGCTGTCTTACATTTTCTCCGATACACAATACAGCGATATTCGTCTGGTAATTGGTCGACTTTGGTCGTAAGTATAAGCAGTAGTATAGAGAAAAAAATCCAATACGAAAACAAGCCAATTTTTCTCATTTCAAGGTGGTAAGGGCAAACGAACAAAAACCTTCTTATACCCGTCTTGTTATGGGCTGTTTTTTTTTTTTTTTTACAGGAATTGTACATTTCAGTCGTCGAAATATAATAACCCCTCGTGATGCCATTTTCGTCTTATCATTTAACCGTTGTTATTTCATTTGAAATTCCATTTTTATTTTTACTGATAACTTTCTATTCGAACATTGTCAATGTTTTATTTTTAAACATACCCTCACTAACATACGCGTATTGTTCAACTACCTATTGGCTTTAATACTTTGAGCGAAACGAGGAATTTATTGGTTTTACAATAAATTATGAGTTTATTCATGTCTGTATACAAACATTTCACGTGTATCTATACTCTTTTTTGGTATCAAATTTTACCTAGTTAGTGGTTTGTATAATGATGTCATACTTAAATTTTCCTATACATTTTTCAATGTTCAAGAAAAATATACCGAAAAATTAAGCAAAAACGAGAAATAATAGTTACTTGATATTTAAACCTAATCTATTGTATTTTTGTACTATTTTTACATAATAATATTTTCGATTCGGTTTTGGATATTTATAGAAATGACAGACTTTGAGATATTTAAGACTAAAAATGTTTATGTATATTTATCGTGTATTGTAAATAAGTATATTACATCGATTGAATCGATTTATGGGACATTTAACTAAAGAATATTTACAATTAAAAATAAACCTTTTAACGTACGAGTTCAATTTATTGCACGAACGAAACAAATTAGGCACTTAACTCAAATTGCAATTGTGGTTTTTAATACATACACAGAGTGTAACAGGACTATTTAACAGACGCAATAACTTTTTTTTTATTGAATATATTGAAGCTTTTATTTTTTAAATTATTATTACAGCCTGGCGCTGAATCTTGAACATTTTTCAATTCAATTTTAATGTTAGGCATTTGAAACAAAAAATGCAAAATTTTTTATTTAAAATTAAAAAAAAAAAAATCAAGATAGTTATTTTATAGATCTGATTTTTAAAATTTGTGAAAATGTGAACATTTTTTCCGCTTATCCGTCAATAATAATATTGCACAATGCATTCAATATCGATAAATATTTTTTTCCATGAAATGCGGTCTAATTCATGACAACAATTTTATCATTTTAATTTCGATTATCATATTATCATAATAACGTTATGCGATTGTCGTCAAAAATGATTATTTAACAAATAACAATCCAAAATTATATAAAAATAACAATTTTCAACGAGTATAAATAGTGATTTGATTAATGTTGACGATGAAAAGTTAAATTATCAATTTATTTCACGTTACTTACATTTTACACTACAGTTCTAAAAGTGCACTATTTTGTGTAGGTACCTACCTTTTAATATTGTTGTCGACTTTGAAATTATCGATGGTATTTAATATACTGTGAAGAAATCACTGTGATTGAATAAAATATATTTGATTTTTTTAGTAATACCTACCTATGTTATTTAATATTATATAATATTATTAAATATAATATTATATTTTAAATATAATAATATATTATATTTAAAATGCATTGGTAGCGATTCCGTGTGTTAACAAAAGCGTTTTCTACCCATATGATGATAATGGTGATAGTGTTGGTACTATATAATTAGTCATCCACAATTAATATTATTTATTATTATAATAATTATTGTAGTTTTGACTTTCGGTTTACTGAAATAATATATGATCTATGGCTTATTAGAATGTAATATTTAGCTTCAAAAGTACGTATATTTATGTCGTTTTAAAACAAGGTTAGTTGATTTTTAAAGTGTACTATTATTACACAAACATGGTTTTAACTTCAAAAGTAAGATCATTAATTTTATTATGTTTCCCTGAAGGTATTATTTTTAAATGTTTTGAATTATTATGTAATATTATAATAAATGAAAATAAAAAAAAACAAAAATATATTTTTTTTAAAACATGGTTATTAGGTTAAATATGTAACAATCCTGATGAGGAGGCATATACCTAAGACATTCATCTCTTGAAAAAACGTATTTATTTTTTAAACTGAATAATTTCAAGAACTGCAGATATGTAGACTAAAAGGCAATTTTCGTATATTTTTAAACAAATGTCATATAAAATTATTATGCATAGTAAATAATAGAACCGATGTGTGATAAATTATAAAAATATTTTTAAAACATTTTTATGTTATTAGATTTCCATTTGTTATAATTTCCTTATAATATCCTAACCCTTAAAAATCAGGTTTGATATGTCCTCTTGATAAAAATACACGTACAACGTCTTCATAATTTCATTTCTTAATTAACTTGAACGAAATATATTAATTTAAAAACAATGAACGAGTTTATGGTCTCAGTATAATTAAATTTTGATTAATTTATTCACAAACTAGTTCATATTTTTAGTAAATATTCCAAGATCTGAAATTTTATAATAATTAATATAAATAATATAAATATGGCGTTATGATTTAATCGATGTTATAAAATTATAGGTATATAATTAGAAATAAGTGTATAATGTTATTTTAATTTTATAACCACTCGTTATATTATAATGGTTCTTATACGAATATAATATTGTTTTATATGTACAGAATTTTACGATTTCCATAGTTTGAATCACAAAAATATGTTCTTAACGGACATTTTGTCAAACTAAGTCTTTAGCTTGGCCAAGATTATCGTTTACCTCGGAAAAGGATTCACTGTGGATTATGGCTAAACTATATTGTAAACTCTCTCGTGGAATAATAACAACTTTAAAAAAAGGACTAAAAATGCAGCCCATTTTTAACGAAAAGTTTTCAACAGATAATCGACACGAAGCGTGCGTGAGGTATTTTGTTAAAGGCAACTAGGTACTTATTAAGTTTTTTCTTGAAATTTTTTTTATACATATTATAATTTATCTTAATTGTCCTTGTAGACCAAAGATGGGTTTTATATTTCAAAAGACGTAACATTAATGAGGGAGGTGGTAGTTGTGTTTTTTTCGGTTTTCGTTTTTGAAACATGTTTGTTTATCGGTCTGGTACTCTGATGGTCAGCTAATTATTATAGACATCGGTTGTGTAAGCGGAAACACGAGTGAAATTACAGGGCCGAACCTGGATACTAAATAATATACATTATGTAAGATAATAATTATAGGATGAAATTTTATCCTCTTTATTGAGAAATATCTTCTTTTTTTCAGTACCTGTAACAATATTACTTAAACAATTTTTAAATAGTAAAAATAATGGTAATATATTTTTACCGTTGGATTAATTAATATATATTTACAATTATTTATTTATTTTAATATTTTGTCAATGTACTTTCGAGATGAATATTTTAACTTGTAAAACGAAACTCGTTTGTAATTACAGAATAATATTGCAGTAGGTACTCGATACTATTTTGTTAATGTCGTAAATCGGATACCTACCTATTATTACTACTGTTGAGTTTCGATTTTTAATCAATACAATATTCTTCAAAGAATAATTTTTGTACGATTTAATTTTCAAAACTGAAGGCATTTCAAATTTTATATTCTCATTTATTTTGGAATTGTGTCGTCGTAAGCTCCATAATAATATGACAACTGTCAAAAGTTTTAAAGCTTCCGCGGAATCTTCGAATGAGAAAAATATCAACAGATATATAATATTATAATATTCAAAACTACGAGAAACCCATTCAAAAGTTTGAATTTGAGTATTAGTTTTTATTTAATTAGTATCCGTAATTTATGTATTTCACTCGTCGGAATTATAATCACCCCAAAGAACCGAAATTTTTATAATAATTGGGATTATTAGTATTTTAATTTTCAATTTTAGCCATTATATACGTTTGTAATATTATACTTAAATTTTGTTTGTATCAAATGTATATTTAACTAAACTGTACATAAGTTTGACATAAAATGTAAATCGTAACCACTAAATAAACATAAAATGTAAATAATTGTGGTATTACAGACTAAAACGCGTTAAATGACTTATGTCTATTTTCTACAAATTACGATTTTCTACGGAGATATAACGATATACACAAAATTTGATAAATATGAACAAATAAACAACATAAAATGATTTTTTAGCTAAAATTTTTTAAATATTTTTTTTTTACATACTTAAATTCGAGTGTTTGTAAACTGTTTTACGCTAATATGCACTAAGTATGCTATACAGTACGTTCTGGTATGATGAGTGTGAAGTGTATCACTTAGCACTTTTGAAAAAAAATTTTCCAATTTACTGCGTTTTCGGTTTGATTTCCACGTGAAAACAAGAATGTGTTATCTTTGCACGAAATTCATAATCATAATTATGAATTTAGGAACATGACTTTTTATTAAGTCATAAAATATAGTAGGTATTGGTTATTTTTCGGAATATATAGACAGCACAACCTTTCTTAAAATAGTTATAAATTCATAAAATGAAACCATATTTTTTCATATAAAGAAATATGTCACTAAACACATTTTGGAAATAATTATGGCACATAATACGTTTTAATCTGAGAATGTAAAATTATATACATATAATATCATGTATGGGATATAGTATGTTTTGAAAACATGAATTGAATTTTGTTACTTGAACACAAGTTACAATGTTTGTAGATGCACTTAGCACTTTTTGGAAAATATCGCTAATTTCAAATACTTTTTTATATAAAAAATGTTATTATTATTTTTTTATACCAGAAATCGAGTTTTCGCTTTTTTCTTTAAATGGTTATATATAAAACTCAATTTTTCGAAATATTACTTGGCACAATTTGGATTGTTACTATAATAATAATAAATTTAAATACAAGGTGATTTCATATACTAGAGTACTAGATAAGTAGAGAATGATAATTTTTGTTATTTCATTTTTAATAGAGTTTTATTTAAATTAAATGGTAATTTGTTAAAGTTAAATTGCTACATTAATCTGTATTATTACTTCATAGTTCATTCAACTTAAATAAAATCTACAAAAAAAATCCTTTCATATTAGTAATTCCATATTTTTTTAATATTTAAACAGTTCTATACCCATTTTGTATTATTTTACCGGCACATAAATGCATGTATTTTATGTCATCATAGATTTTTGTTTAATGAGATTTTAATGTTTTTTGTGATGAAAAAAATGTGGAATGACTCGTGTAATTTTTTTTAGAAATATTACTCTCTTTACCTATATAAAAATAAAAACCCAATTTCTACAAAATAATTTGTTTTATTTTAACAAATACGTATTTAAAAAACGATGTTTTCATCTTCTTTTAAATTCTAAATTGAGTTTTTATTTTTATATAAATAATTCTACAAGTTACTCAATACCAAAATATTACTCTCTTTGTTACATTAAACTTTTATTAATTTTTTCCGCAATAATCTAGAGAGTTATACTATGTTTAACTAAGTTGAATAATAATTAAAACGTATACGATAAGTATTAATAAAGTTGAATCTTTAATGAGTAAATATGACTAATAAATTTGAACCCCATTGGAATCATAAGTTACACTTGACGAGTTAAAAATCTGATGTATGTATAGATCCTATTATTTATTTTAAATCAATTTCTGGACTTAATAAATGATTACACGTTTTAGGTACCTATAATTTTGGTACTGTGTACTCTATCTTTGGCGGTGGGTCAATACAATTGTTACTATTATAATATCTACAATTACTAACCCATTATCAAGGAAACAAACAACAGAAAAAAAAATATAATACTGTATAATCATATAATATGACCTATTTTTAGTTTTTATATTTTTCAAGAACGTGGTCAATTTCCATTTTTCATAGCTTTATTTTGGCGTGTATAATAACAGCATCTACCTAGATCCATTTTTTTCATTTTTTTCAAAATTGATTACATGATCCATTACTAAGATTTAATTGATTTCATATTTTTAATTAATCTATTATATATTATATAGGTACGTTATATGTATTTTATGTGTTTATATATTACGTTACAATCTTCAATTTAATATCATGTTGTTTTAGAAACTATTGATTAATTTAGAAGAAAGTGATTATTTGAGTTGTATTTTTGTTTGTAAATTTACGCTTGCAATATAGTAGGCGCAGGATTAGGGTGGCCAACCCCAATTATCGGGAGAGAGGCGAAGGAGAAAAGATTATAGTAGGTAAGAGTATCTCAAAAAGGAATCAGAATTTATTTGTGAAAATTTAATAACCTTATTAGATATTTAGTTTAAATATATCTTTGAAACAGGTACTTTACTTTTGCGTTTGGATTCGTTTTAGTAATTTACATTTTTAATGTAAAATAAAATCAGTGGTTCAAAGAAAAAATGGCGTTTACAGAGATAAAAAGTATTGAATCTTTAATATATACGTACTTTTAACCAAAATTATATATTTCTTTGTTATAAAAAATATTTTGTTATATAATACGAAATGTAGAGAGTTAAAATTTTAAAATCAATTTCAAAATAACAGTATTAAGTTAAGAATGTAAAGTTGGAAAAATCTAGTTTTGTTTAATGCTTTTGTTTAAGGCTGTTTAATGTTTATATATTTATATGTTTATAATTAAATTGTTAATATCTAAATATAAATAATCGATTAGAGTGATATCAATACGATTTGGTGATACGATACGTTTTCATAAATCGAACTCGATTAAATTTAAAAATATAATCGATAGCTATATAAAATACGATATATTGTACATAAAATATTAAATCAACAGTCCATAATACATTATTCATGTATAACGTGTTGGAATTGATTCAATAAAGTATTAGAAGTTCTGTTTATAAATTTTCATAGTACAGAGAGTAAAAATCATAGGACTTTTCAGAGGACGCTTAACTGGAGTGATGATAAATTAAAACAATTTTAAATTTAACATTTATCCTTATATCTTCCCTAGTAATAATCCGTATCTTTGCACCACTATTCTGTTTATTTTAGGTAGAAAATATATTTTGTACAATAACTACTGATATGCATTAGTTCCAGAAATACCTGCTCTAGTAATTAAAATAAAATAATAAATAAAAAGCTACTCAGCTATAAATGATAGTAAATTATAGGTAGCCGAAAAATGTTTGATTGAAATATAATTTTTTTCTTCTTTTCTTGTTTTATGTATGTCACATCATATATCTTTTTTCGTTTTTTAAGCTATTTTTCCACTATCATATTTTAACATTCATCACCTTTACTACCTACTTATTACATTTGTCAAATAGTTTACCTTATTTCAATTCTATTCAGGAATATTACTTTCATTTTCAAAAAAATAGTTTTTACATTCTTGGATGTATTCTCAGTTACCTAGGTAGGATATATATTTTAAATTTTCAATTTGTGTCCAGTCGTATTATAGTTGGTACTCCTTTGGTGAAAAAATTTGAATGGTTTAATATGACAACTACATTTCTCATATTCGATAAAAATATGTCATATAAATATATTATTATACATTTTATTTATTTATTTTTTTTGGAAGGGAGAAGAACTAAAATGAGTTGAAAAAAAGAAATAAAAAATATCGGTTTTTACGATTATTATTTTTTCACACTATTAAATAATATTGATTTTAATTTAAATTAAAAATTAAAAATAAATAGAACTTATATTACACTTGGTAGAACGGTATAAAAATAGTCTCTTTGAAGATGTATCCGGAAAACGGGACACAATGATGAAAATCCCATTTGAAACTCTACGTTAAACACCTACATAAATTTAAATGTTATTATTTCAGGTTCATACTATACTATAAGAATAGCTTTTTTCTTAGTAATGTTACAAATATAAAAAGAACAAGAATAACTATGGCCGAACGTGGAGTTTTTTTTTAACTACTACAATACCTGTACATTTGATTTTTAATTTGAAAATTTCACGTTTTTCAATGACAGATTTCATGTGTTCAAATATACATATCGAGAAATATTTGCAGTCGTCGGCCATAATGATAGTATTAATTTTATGTAGTACTTATAATTATTATTTTTTATATATATTATTAAATATGGAAATGTTGTCATAACATGGGTGACACTTGTAAATTATAATAAAAATATATGTAAAAGTTTTTAAGTTGCTTAATTTCTATTAAAAAAAAATATATTTAGTTAAAATTGAACTATATTTAAAATATTGTAAAACCAATTTTCCAGCTACCCTATAACAGTACCATTTTATGATTATTTTATAATAAATATATTTGTTCAAAAATATATAGAAAATTGATTTTTCTCTGCATCTTTAAATGGTCATAAGTACTAAAATAATATTTAAAAGAGAGTGTTCTAGGACTGTGTGATCATTAATTTAAACAATCAATTAATCGATGTATTGGTTATTAAATTTATTACTTAATTCACAAATTTACAGTTATTCAAGCAAAATATTATTTTTCATTTACAAAACATTTTTCTACATTTTTTTGTTTAAAAGTGAATCATTTTAAATGAGAAAAATATTTAACTCACATTACAGGTATAATATAGAATATTAATACAATTCTTGTTATCAGTAGGTATAATTTGTAAAATCACTTCACAATATGACAGTTATTTGATAGAAACATTGATTATTCTCTAGATAAAATATTTATTCAGAGTTGAAACCGGTTGAAAAGTTTTCAATAACTTTACCAACAGCTTTAGGTCAGTCAATTTAATTTATTTACTGGATATTTGCTGAGTTATTTTACAATTTACGCATAAGGAAAAATAGATAAATGTCGTTTTTTCAATGCCCAGATAGGGTTTATTTGATGGATACATCGTGGAATAGTTATTCGGTACTCATTGCACAGAATTAGGATGTGTCCAGGGAATAATTGTTGATATTAAACATACACATTCATTATCATTATGACATTTCGCTTTATGTTACCGCCGTAAATTGTATTACCTATGTAAATATTTTGATAAGGTTTTCGTTTATTAGTTTGTTTAACTATTAGTAGTAGTTAATTATTCATCATGTATATATTTAAGATGATGATAACATAAAAATAATTCAATTTTTGAATTATTACCGTCGTTATAACATTTTTATACAAGCCCGTCGTAACAGAATATTGTTTTTATCAGAAATATTCAACCAACAAATCCTTTTATCTCTCAGGATACTGAATTAGTTTGTTTGTTCTGAAGTACATGACAGTTTTTCGACGCAAACTTTATGAGCAGTTCTTTTTCGCGGAATGAAAAATTCGTGGTTCTAAATATATTTTTTTCGTCAGACATATTAAAAATGTTATAACTAAAAACTTATGTGAAAAGTATATCCATCGTATACACGCAGTACGCATATTAAGGACATAAATGCAAAGTGAATTATTTATAATATAGGAATTTCCCTCACATATCACATATAACGCCTAACTGACGCGGTTCCTTATCATATTATCAATATTATTTTTTCATTGAAAAATCGTAAAAAACCCATCAGTATCACAATTTACCGAATATTAGCTATTTAGGAGATACTTTTACGTTGAAATACATTTATATACCTACCATAATTACCGAACCCTTCCGACCATTTGGTAGCTATGCTATTGTCGTAGCCTTCGAGAACCATCTTCGACTCCTCTGATATGTGAAGGTGTAAATCTAAGCATGTAAGAGCTTGGCAAATAAGAGGATGTAAAACCGTTAATTTTTTTTTAGATAGAAACAGAAACAATTTATGTCCAAAAGGATCCTAACAAAAAATATTGACCATTTATAAAATATATAGATAGGTACAAATAGGTACCATTTATTTTGGTACATGGCATATTGAAACGTGGAACTATAAATGATAATATAATAAATTAATATTTACATTTTTTGGTTTCGCGAGAACCTAATTTTAAAATAAGTCTTAATTATAATAATACCTAATTACTATAAAAAAAAATTAAAAAAATAATAATTATGTTAATTAAATAGAAGTATTTTTATTAATATTTATAAAGTACTAATTGTAGTAAAATATACAATTAATAATATTGATATTGTGAAAGTGGAAAATGGACACAAAAATTAAAATCACGGTCGGAGTCGTTTTTTTGACTATATAGTTGTATAAATATTATGTGTGACTGTGTGCACCTAAAAAGTAAATATACAGTTGCAAGCTAGTTTGCGGCATATGCTTGTCTTAGCTATCCTCGAACCGTCTTCGACTCCTCTGATAATATGTGATGATGCAAATCTAAGCACCCACGTAAGAGCTTGGGAAATAAGAACACGTAAAGCGGTTAATTTTCATAATAATATTTTGAATGTAGGAAATTTTCCTGGCGTGTTGATTTTCGATTTTAAAATCAAGGACACGATTTTACCGTTCAAGTACAACACTCTATATGTATTTTTAGAACCATGTCAACCAATTATGTTGGTGGGCAAGGTCCTTCCATATTTCACCAGAGGCCCCTTTTCGCCGCCCTCGGTTAACGCCTAAGGATGTCTACACTCCGGGCACGTGAAGAGTGTTCCCCGTCGCGCAGGCGGCGAACGGTTTCCACCCCGCAACCTCACCATAGCCGAACACCGCTACTCTAGCATACAGAGCGTCAATATTTATTGACTATTTGTATACACTATGTTCAAGTGATGATGCGAATAAGGCACGGCCATTATCAATTTTATTATCGAAACGTATTAAATTGATAATAATAACATCAAAACAACCAAATACATTATTGATGAATTATTAGTATAGTTATACCTAATTTTTAGATAATAATGGTCATTGCCGTCATTGGAATATTAAAATTATAAATAATGCGAATGCCATTAATTAATTTCATTAGTTTAGTTTTCATTAGTGTATCATAGAGTAAACGTGTTTTCAATAAGTAACAATTAACGAGCTTGATCCAAGTGAAAGATTCTAAGTACCCATTTATGGTGTTTGTTATTTCTGTTGTTTTATACAATTCATAATATACACATAACACATTGAATACTGTTTTCAGTATGATATAAAACGGTAAAATAAGTATTCACATGCCGAAGAAACATGCGAGGGAGACAAATCAAAATACATATACTGCGGCCCCGGAGAGAATGACCGGAAAAATTCGACCGTCACTGCGCATCGGTCGACACCGCCTCATGCCGCGCCATACCGCTCGTGAACTGTCGTCTTAGAACGCCGAGCGCCGCCGCTCGCAGTCGTGTACACGCTTTTTGCTTTGCTTTGTGTGACGGCGTTAAGCCTTTGTTAGAGTTCCAGGATTTCTCCTTATGTCTCTGTGTGAGGTTGTGAATTGATATTTAGGTGTTTAGTTGTTTTGTACGTAATGTGAATTGCTTATTGTTCATTGGCGAAATGTATAGGTCTCGGTTTTTCGTCATCCCATGTGGATAGGAGTCTTGACACTGATGCTCGGTAAAGTGCCGACTTGGTGCCTTGTTTGGCGGATTCGTGTAAGGCGGGAATGCGAAAGGAATTAAGTATTGAGGAACTGCGCGTCAAGTAGTCAGCTCCAGTAATAGTTCCCATTGCAATGTTCTGAACAGCTTCAATTCGTTTCCAATTTCTTTTGGAGATAAGAGGTCCCCAGGCTCCTATTGCGTACAGTATGAGATCGGCTTGATATATATTTTGAATATTGCAGTTTTTGTTTCCATTGGGATGGGGGCATCTCCAGTTTGAGAAAGGGTATAGTGAGTCGTGCACACGCGCCGCCTGTATCTTACTGTATGGTACGGAATATGAGCGGACGCTAGCACTACAACTCGGTGTATACTGTGTTATTTGGGGTCACGTTGTATAATACCGACCTGCGGGTGGCGGACGAGTTTTCGTCTGAAATCGGCGCACACTCTTAACGTACCCGGAGTATATATAGACGGTATTTTTTTATTTTTTATTTGGAACGCCTTCTACTCACCAGGCGGCAAACATTCACTCATCCGTTCCGAACAGTTCGGTTTTAGACATCACCACAGCCCCACCCTCCAACTAGTCAATGTCTTGGACAACATAATTTCTGCAAAATATCTCAGTAAGAAGACAGCAGTGGTCCTCCTCGACGTCCAAAAGGTATTTGATAAAGTCTGGCATTCCGGCCTCATTTTCAAACTCATTTCCCTAGGTATCTCCACCCAACTTGTTAATATCATCAAATCTTTCCTCATAAATCAAAAATTTTCTATCAAGGCCGAAAACCAATTCTCCTCCAGTAGGAACATACTCGCGGGGGTCCCACAAGGCTCTTGTCTCTCCTTTCAGTTGTTTGCCATATACGTTAACGATCTCCCTCTCCATCCCAAAGCAAAGGTCGCACTCTTCGCCGACAAAACTCTTCTCTACGCCACGAAGAAATCAAATTCCGCGCAGCTTCTAATCTTCAAATGCAAATTAACCTTATCCAACCCTAGTTCAAACAATGGAGAATCTCTATTAACCCTGCCAAAACTTCGGCCATCTTCTTCACCAACAAATCTACACAAAATACCCCTAAACTCAAAATCCATAATACCCCAATCAACTGGTCCCACTCGATTAGATACCTGGGAGTTCTCATCGACAAGAATCTAAATTTCTCAGCCCACACCAAACATATCATCAACAAAACCAAAGCTGCCGGTCACTTACTTTTCCTCATGATAAACAAGAAAAGTCCCCTTTCAATCCGAACCAAACTATACATCTTCATATCCTACATGCGACCCATCTTAACTTACGCCTGCTCCGCTCGGGCATCTAATATCTCCAACTCCAACTGGTCCCACATTGAAGCGGACCAAAACAACACCATCGAAAAAATCACAAATCTCCCCCTCTACGTTAGTAATCAGGAAATCCACCAACATCTTCGAATTCATCAACTCCACTGCTCTCAAACTCAAAAACTGCATAACCACTTCCCTCTTTCCCCACATTTCCGCCATGTCAACCCGACCCGGGCTCCTCGACGGTTGTTACAAAAGTAACCGTCCACTAAACTTCTAAACTTCGAAAACGCTTCACATCCCCACCTCACAACTGCTGCAACATTCAACCTTCTGGTAGAAGCAAAAGTTTGAGACAGAGTACCCTCCCCTCCCACAAAGCAATGCAATGCAATGTGTTTTTATTTGGAACGATACGAGTGGAGGTATCCCAAGGACTACCGAGTTTGACTGTGGCCGATCAGAGAGGTCGATTTAGGTATGTGATTTTTCATTTTTTTTTTTACACCTACCCCGTCCATCTACGCACGAGCTCCATTTTTACGGGGCCATACGTCCCCCGGTCCCAATTACCGTTTGTAGATATATCATTCGGACACCGGACTTCGGTTGTAAATAAATTCACCGCCGGTGCACGTCCGTGTGTTCCGACGTGTCTTTGGGCCCGCAAACGAATGGTCCCGCGGGGTGGGGGACGCGCACTTGATATACGCCTCCAATTTACGGGGCCGCCGTAATGCACACAAAGGAATCGAACCCCCTCCCCCGACCGTGGCGCCGCCCGGCCCATCCGTCCCGTCGTTGATATATTGTCGCCAAACAATGTTCAAATTAAACGACGAGTGACTCACCGTGTCGGTATAATAACGTACGAGCACGCGTCCATTGTCGCGTCCGTCGCGGCCCGGCCCGCCGGATTTTCGCCGCCACTCCTGGAAAACCTTGGAAACACAATACGCACACGCAGACGCCCGTGGCAAATTATTACTATTACGCGGTTACAAGTAACACTCGCACAACCGAATGCTAAACAATACAGTGTACAGTGTACACGTGACTTAGTTAAGTTAAGTCAACGGGAAAAAATAGCAAAAGTTTAAAGTTTAATAGTTGTTTTTTTTTTCTCAACGGTTAACTTGAGTCAAGTTAATTAATTGTTTTCTGTACGAATCAATATGCCATTTGAGATATACGCAGGTACTACAATCAAGTGTCTATTTTTTTTTTCTCGGGAAATACTGTTATTTTTAACTTTAAGCATATTCCGATTATTAATAATCATTAACATAATATTATTACTACAATGTATTTATAATAATAATAATTAAAATTAACAACAAACCGGTTCCTAAATAGGTTTAATTAGTAGGTACCTACACTTTTCTTCAAAATTCTAAGAAATGGAAATTGCTCACTGCAAATTACCTACATAAATATTGTTCATCGATGGAAAATCTATTAAATTCCTCAATTTATATTATGGAATATAAACTATCATATATATATAGTTATTCTCGTTTTATTTACATTTTTATTGGTAAATAAATAATTCTTATAATATAAGAATTTTTAGAAACGACAAAAACAACTTTATTTTTATACAACCATTTTGACAATAGGAAAATTTAAATGTATCAATTTTTTCAAAATGAACTTAACTGAGTTTTAATTAAAAGTTAATATATCCAAAAATAAGTTGAGTTAACAAAAAAAAAAAAAAATTCAATATAAAAGTCAAGTTAAAAGTTAAAATTAACTTAACTTTTAACTTAACTATTAACTTATTAACTCGTTTATGCCCAGCATTGGTGATATGTGAACGAAATCTTAATAAATGTTCTTATCGTTGCAACTTTTATTATTAGATATTTATTATATTTTGTTCTGTTCGTTTAAACTATACCTACGTATAATAGTAGGTACCTATTATAACACCCTGTAGCAAGTTCGCATTTTTTTCTCGGACATTCGTAGATTTCTATTTGGGGACAACAGTTTTATAAAAAACCCAGACGATAAGTTCGAATGAATGATTCACATAGTAGGTATATCTTCATCATATTTTTGTATATTGAATTTTAAATCGTCGGACTTTTGTCCTTAATATGTGTATGTTACGAGTCGAAATACTGTACCATCTGTTATCTGAATAGTTTAAATACGAAAAATGTCGATCATAAGTATTATCATCCGAGTAAATAACTTGGTGGTGTAGAGCGTCAATGTTAAACGAACTTACCATACGGGTACGTATACCGGTTCGAATTCCATTTTGCCGATTTGATTTTTTTCGCCTTTTTTTCTCGGTCTCGGCGTCTGCGAAGACAAAATGTGTTTAATGTTAATCTAATATATGCATTATGTGAACGAAATGTTAATATATATTCTTATCGTTGCAATTTTTATTATTAAGTATTAATCGTTATATTTATTATATTTTTTACTGTTCGTTTGAACTACATATAATATTGTATCGAGTACCTGTTATAATATTCTGTGGCAAGTTTGTATTTTTTATTTCTTTTAACATTTGTATATTTCCATCTGGGGACAATAGTTTCATAAAACACTGAGAACGGTAAGTCCGATCAACTGATTCACATATTAGGCACCATATTTTTTTCATATCTCAGAGTAATGAATTTAAAATCGTCGGACTTTCGTAGTATTTTTCACCATTGTAATTATATTTATATTAATACATTCGGGTGAACTTTTATCGGGAGGATTTTCAAACATTTTCACATATATAAAAACTCGAGACGATAAGTCCGACCAAATTTTTATACACCTAATACCTACATTTTTATTAAATACCTGTATAATTTATGTATGTTGTGTGAAACCGGTTACAATTGAGTTCTTATAAAAATCTGAAAATAGTGAGTTCGATACATTTTTCAATTACCCATCTACTTTGTCAACCTACAACAGAAACATTTTATGAGTGAAAGACTATCTTCTAGAAAGCGAACGCCAAATTTTTTTAAAATAAATTAATTAACATTATTATTTCTCAAAAATCTTTGGTCACAGACTATTTCGGATCCTGATAAAATACATAATATAAGGTGTACGAATTATGCTAAAAAGTAATTCCACTTACGTGGTATTTCATTCAAAAACAGTTACACTTAGAAGAAGTCGCACCCGGTAGGTGTTGCACTTAAGCTAGTACAATATAATATCAGTTAGAGATTTAGAATTTACCCCGACGTATTTCAGGACGATTCGAACTGCGCGTGTGTACCTAACTAAATCATCTGCCGACGAAATGCACAAATGATAAGATATACGCTTGAAAATTCTCGTCAGTTGACATCACGATTTCTGTTTTATCCCATGAATGGCACAACCGGACGAAAACGTAAATATTGCTGTCATGCCTAGAATATGGTTTACCCATGGGATTTACAACTTCACGCGTACGTTCTCTCAAAATCCTACGATTTAGGCACGTGATTTTGATAACGCAACGTATAGTTTTAAATGGAACGGGCCAGACGTATTTTACGTACTTATCACGACGTAGCACGTGTTCCTAAATTGTAGAGGCCACACGATCCGTTGACAATACAAGCGTTTTTTATTTTTTTTTTTAAATTAATTTTTGATAGAACCATAGAAGTAATAAGTTACCAATTAAAAACGAAAAACTTTCGATTTTGAAAAATGGAAATCAATGGAGTTCGAGTCTTAACCATGCTCTTATATAGACACTATATTAACATTCTGGACAATAAAATTTTATGACGCACTCTTTGCCAACGCGTCGTGTGGTCCGGATTTATTTCTTGTGTTTACGTCGATATTTTAATGACTCCGTCCGTCGATAACGTCGTATGGGACCCATCCACTGTCACCGATAGTCTCTTAAGAGAATGTTGTACATCCGTTTTTTAATGAGTTCTGTATAGGCACGTTAATATCCAACAATTAGTAATTTAAAAATAGTCTTGTGTCAACATACCGTTTTTAATTGTCGTGAAATTACGATATTTGTTGAAAAAAAAAAAACAAATTAATGCATGTTTCATTTTTATTAACTTGAGAATATCATAGGAAAATTAAATAAAAAAAAAATTACCTAGAGACCGATGGAGCCGATTTATGATATTATATTAATTTTACATGTTTTATGAGTTGTTAAAAAAAAAAAAAAAATAATAAAAAATCAATACGTTAACGGCTCATAAAACGTGTAAAAATGCATATACCGAAAATTAATCGCTAGATAATGTTGTTAGCTATAATTTGTTTTTAGTTTCGTATTTCTTACATGTTTGTAAGTTGATGAAAAGGATAAATGCTAATTCAAGTTTTTCATTGAAAAATTGTCGGTGGGCGTCCTCTTAATTGAACGTGTGCAGAGAAAGTTTCTCAGACATGTGGCGTTTACACATAAAACTCCTTGCCCTCCACTCAACTGCACTCCTATCCGTCATTTCCTCTTTCTACACTCTATCCATCCATAGAAACGTTGCTAATTTATCCTTTATTTCCAACTTTCTTAATAACTAAAATTGATTGTGCTTCCATATTATCCTTAATTAACTTTCACGTTCCGATACACTCGTTTTACTATCTTCTTTTAATTCCATTTTCCTCTTTCAATTATAACTCAAACTCTCCTATCTCTCACCCAATGAGATACGTCAACGAAGAATACACATTTTTATTCACAATAAGTTGCAGAAGATAAGCCATGTTTCTCACCTACATATGTACATACGTAAATGGTATTAATAATTAATCTTAAATGTTTTTTGGGCTCGTTTAATAAATAAATAAATAAACAAATAATAATATATAATATTCGCAAATCTAATATAATGTACAAAGAACGACAGATTGTGAGTTATAATAATCATATCGAATTTTTGAAATAGTACTCGTCTATGTTCTATATTATATCTACTGTATTACTACGAGTTACATCGTCGTTATTGACGTGATCAAACAGCCTGCGGGCGAAATTTTCCGAAATTGCGATTTGGCACCCCTGGATGCTGAATAATAATCGTTCAATATAAATAAATCTCCTACAATATATAAAGTTACTGAAAACCACTGTTGTGCGTCGAGTCACGATTATGTCTCCTACAAAATATTTTCTTATCAAAAATATTGAAAACCTAATATATACAATAGAGCGCTAGTAATAATTAGGATTTGATTCTGTTATTGCTTAATTTGATAAAAATAATCTTTCCTATCCGATTTTTACTACAGTCCATCATAGGACGCGGCGCAACCATTCTATCTACAACCGTGCTAAAGAAATTTTGGAATAATTTGAAAATACCTAATTCAGGTCGTAAATTTTCTTATTTTTCTTGAATTTTTGAGGGGGTTTCAACCCTGAAATGCCCTATAGCATTCACCCTTGCCGTTTTTTATCTTTATTTTATGATTAATGGAATTGAATATACCTCCTACTTGAAGTTTTTTTTAAACAATTTGCCTATATGATTAAAATATAATACTAACATTTATGTAATTTCGAAAAATAATAGAAAATATCAATATTTCCTGCGACATTAAAAATTTTAAAAACGACTTTTTTTTTAAAAATAAAACAATATATATGCGCATTATGTTTGAAATTCGTTTTAACAGTACAATTTTCAATTACGATCACTCATAAGATGGTATATTTTTATTGCTTGGAATTTTTAATTTAGTTTTTAATGTCTCCTGAACATTTCAGTTTTTCACATAGGTCTGTTCTAGTAAACGACGATATTTTGACATTAAATTCAATTAATTCGCATCATTATTAGATGAGTTACGCGGAATCAAATAGTTGTAAATTAATATTTGAAATTAAAAATGCTTCTCTGAATTACTTGAAAATACTGAGTATACCTATAATAAAATACCGAGTAGGTACCTATGTCCTTTAGGATCTGAAGCCCACGATATCGTGAGTCAAAAATGAAAAGTTTTATGTCATATTTTTTTCGGAAAACCACTTTTTATGTTATAATAATTGATAGCTTTGTGATTTGTTTCTACGGTA
The DNA here is from genome assembly GCA_025469235.1 of Pemphigus obesinymphae. Classification (NCBI taxonomy): domain Eukaryota; kingdom Metazoa; phylum Arthropoda; class Insecta; order Hemiptera; family Aphididae; genus Pemphigus; species Pemphigus obesinymphae. Next base: position 50,426 of record JAIPRL010002583.1, read on the forward strand.
AACATAGAATGAACCATTATACTACCTATTTAATACAAAAAGAAAATAAATCCTACGTCGTAACTCCAAGGTATTAACGACCTAATAAGTAAGTTTAGATGGATTTTATACTAAGTAGAACTGTTTTCTGTTCATTTTCTTTTCAAGTATTATATATTTCTATGATTAACAACATAATTAATTAGAACAAATGGGTTCTGTAGAAAAAAAATTATCAATTATTTAAAAAACAAAAAATTACAATATCACCGAAATTCTATAATAATGGTTATGCTATAGTATATAATTTTAAAATATATTATAAGCTCAGTATAAATCAAATGTTATAATATTTTAAATTTAAGTAAAATTGCCCCGAAAAAATACCAACCTATTCAAATTATTTACCTATACAAAATATGTAATTTCATCATTAAATTAGTAAAATAATTAGTTGCTAATAACGAATGAAAGGTTTTCCAATGTTTAGAGGTAAACAATTTTATAATATTCTATGATATACCAAGATTTTGAAAAATTATAGTTAGAAAGAAGAAAGTCAGTATTATTATATACGATTATTTGATTTTTGTAATAATTTTACTTTTTTTTTTAGTGTTTTCTCAAAAATATTTTATTAATTATAAAAGTAACGTATTCTTTAAATATGTAAAATTTGCCGTATACCTATAGAACTTTTTCCTTCTAACCTCATGATGGTCAGATGTAGTATAACAGGAATATATTTAACAAATTTAGTTAGTATTTAATATTTTTAAATTCACTTATCAATGTCAGTTATTAATCATCATCATATTATCAGTTATCAAAACTACTTTATTTTTTCATTAAAACCCGTAAGTTAGTTAATCTATATTGTTTTAATTAGCATTGATAAGCAATAAAAATATTTAGTTATTCACAAACTTTAAATTTATTTTTAAAATAACAGTTTTTAAATTAAGAATCTAATATCTAATATCTTCACAAAATAGTTAGTTAGAATTTATTTTCAAATTAAATTAGCATTTTTATTTAGAATTTCTGAAAATTAAAACTTTAGCGTGGTAGTTATAGTATAATAATAATAATCATTAACACCAAACTGTGAAATAAAATAGAATGAAAGTTATTTGTAAAGTAGTTCTATACAACGCATATAGACATGTTAATTAAATAAACTGCACTTTTCTCATTCTCGGTCCATTGAGAAACACTGAGACAATATGTGATATATGAAAAGAAGTACGTATTGTGGAAGAAAAACTTCCTTATTATGGCCGTTTATTCCATTTATATTTTGTTTGTTATCATTATATTATTTCGAACAAAAACTCAAGAACAGGAGTACCTACCATAATAATATCTCAATATATTGTTGAGTAGGTAAACGAGTAGAATATTCATTCTCTCTCCCACATTATAATGTCCTATTAACCGCATAATAGACGACGACAAATTCGAAAATAATTTTAGTCCCGAAAGTATAATTAAACTAGGTTTAATATTGTCAACCGTTCATTATAATAAAACAATATGCAGTATACTGAACCAAATACAATTGTGATTTCAATAAAAATATAGATTAATTTAATAATATGGTTGTTAATATATGCCCAATAAAATGTTTGTTGATTTAGAAATTAAATATTTGTTAATTTAACAGTAAAATAAATAACAAAACGTATTATTGATTTAACAATATTTTTTTTTTTGCAATGTCTTAGGTAAAATTGTCCAATTGAATACAAATTTATCTGATCTAACAAATATTTTGTTAATTAAATTATAAATATTTTGTGTTCGTTTCTTTCTTTCTTCCTCTTAGAACAATAACGCCCATTTGTTAATCAAAATAGTCGATTTAGACAGAATATTTTTCGATTTAATAACACATTATAATAATAAAATCTATATTAATTTTACAAATTATTTTTATTAAATTATAACTATTATATAGGTACCTATTTTGTGAAATTCACAAAATTAATTTGTTTATTATAAACACATTTTTTTTATTAATTTAACAATATATAGGTACCTACATTGAAATAATGAAAATTTTATTGTTTCAACAAACATTCGTTTGTTTTACAATTTGATTATTGCATATTGTCAATTCTACCAATGATATTTGGTTCAGTGTACACGGGGTGGGGGGGGGCAGTGGCGGGAAATCAATAAGAAACCAATTGAATATTAATTTAATTAATTAATTAATGATAATTTCAAACATTAAACGTCGGGTGTTTTATTAAAGTTTAATAACGCCGAAATGACGGTAAACCGGCGGTATACATTCTTACGGCGACGATTTTAGTGTGAAATGTTATAGTAACGCAATAATTCTGCATTCCTCCGTCGGCCGCCGGACGGATAACGGCGTTGGAGAGATATCACGTTCACTGCAGCGATTTCATAAAGACCTATACGATAACTATATTTTTAACGGAAAAAACTTCACGACAATAGTTTTCGCGATGGTTTGTGCGAGGAAAAAAAGTTGCTCGACTCGTTAATTGAAAATACGATAACAACTTAATAATACAGTCGGATTTGAGCATGGCTGAGGAATAAAAATCTCGTATATAGCTTTCAGCGGAATACGCTTTAAGCTGGGCGAGAAATCCCGTCAAAGAAAAACTCTGTCCACATTATTTAAACTTATTTGCGTAAACTATAAATAAATATATATATTATTATTATTATTATTATTATATTTCTTTATTACTACTTATCATTAGTTTTGGCGGTTGCTGTGGGCAATATTTATTACGTTCCGGGCTCTGAGAAAAAAAATTTAATCAGGACGCGCCCAGAGTTTAATTTGGTTATAAAGATATAAGTTTTTGATTTCGAGTTTTTGTTTTACCCCGCTTTGCTCACCTATTTTTATTTTGTTTTGTTTTTGTTTTTTTTTTTTTTGGCAACCGAACCGAATTTTTTCGCCGCCAATGGATTCGTCTACGGATTATTACGCGGGGCCACTAACGCCGGGGTCGCAATAAATAATATTTCATGGCCAAAACAAACGGAAAGGCCTCCTTCTCACCCTGTTCTGCAATGATAATAATATTTCGTTTCGGCCCAAATAATTCATATTTATTTCATGATAATAAATGGTATTGAGCAACTTGAAAGTTCTCCGGGTCTTGCTTTTAAGAAAGTACGACGTTTAAGATTTAAATGCCTGTATCATTCTTAATAAAACATTTTAAGACGATCGTTAATCATCTGCTTTTATCGGTTAGGTAAAAATCATTCTAAAACATTTCAAAATATCGAACCTACTATATATTATAAGAACACGTGTGTAATTTCTTATCATTGTCCACTCTATTTTAATTATTTTTAATATACATTGGTTAAATATTGATAAATATTTATTTAAATATTTTTTCGATGTATATAAATGTATTTTATTGTTGTTAATATCGATTTTTTATATTACAACCACATATGCCTAATTAATAATAATACCTATACCAATAATAAATGGGTAGAGTATATGAAAGAATTTCTTATGAGGTACGTTAGAATACGTTATTTGTTATTAGTTTCTTTGAAATTATGTTTATTTATTCTGTCTTATAGATGAACTATTAAATTTCAGGTTTTTATTTTTATTATTTATGTAATATTTATTTGTATAGGTACTATCTATTAAGTTACGACGTGTAGGTACCTATGATTTTGATTAATTAATTATACATCATTTATAACTGATTTACATTGTATTAAATCTTGTTTAACTTCTTTAAAATTGAATGGTTGATATAAGTTAATTTTATTGCCTTTATTTAAAAGGTTTACTTCATTTTTATTGATATTAATATTTGTCAAGTCAGTGATTCGCGATATGTGAGATTGACCATGTGTGTATAAATAGAATAATTATTTTGTAATTTATCTTTCAAATTGTCAATTTTATTATTTATTAATTTCTATTTGTAATTTTTATAGATTGTATTATTTGCATGCTATTATTTTTTAAGAAAGTTAATCGTTAATGCGTGTATCTATGAGACAGAATGGATTCTATATAGTGGCTAATTTTCTGAATTATGAATCGATTTACATTTTAAACCACAAAATATATACAAATATATAAAAGCTTATTTCAGATATGTTGATGACATTATTCTATTTAAAGGTACAAATATATTGGTATAAGTTATAGTTAACAATTTAAATACAATTAATAAAAAATCTAATTTACACTGCTTGAAACACAAAAAAAAAAATAATAAAATTACTTCTTAGATATTACAATTAGTTTTATCTCTAACGATAAATTTAATTTAAATATATATAGAAAATCAACTCAAACTAATACGATAATTTTAAATGATTCTAACCATCCATTTTCACAAAAGTTTTCATATTTAATTCCATATTATTTAGGCTCGAACGTGTTCCTCTAAAAAATCTAACAATGAAAATGAATTCAATATAATCTGTGACAAAGGAATTAAAAATAAAGTAAAATTACATAATCTTATTAATATACTACCTAGTAAAATAACTCATTTAATTATTGTGCAAATTATCATAACTTTTTATCATGTAAACTTGCTAATATTTTAAATTACAATACCTAGTAATAATGTAAAATCGTTTTAAAAACGTACAATACTTAATTCATTTAAAACCATATATAAATAATAAATCTAAAAAATTAAAAGATAAATTGTTTATAAATTATGATAATTATAGAATTTATAAACTTATATGTAGCTGCAATACATTTTTCATTGGAAAAACGTGTAGAAGTTTTACAATTTGAAATAAAGAATATATTTCTGAAATAAAATGTAAAAAATCTTTTTCTATATCTAGTTTTGCTAAGCACATCTTAAAATATAATCATAGTTTACATTTCAATATAAAATAAGATTTAATAATTTAAAATAACCGAAAACTTTTTCTGAACATTTTTTTTTTTTTTTTTTTCATTAATTTGACACATAAAAATAATTAAAAAATATTGGTCTATTTTATAAATAATAATTGTATAGAAGTAATTATTCTTTGTTTATATCAAAAATATTAATCGTGTTGATGAAATGTTAATGTGACGGTTTTTGGATATCCTTGTCAGATAAAATATTCCTATATGATTCATCCTTATTGCCTATTACAGTGATTGTTGAAAAATTAGAGACGTATTAAATAGTGATGCACAAAGCAAGACCAAGACCAAGACCATGGAAGTCTTGGTCTTGGTCTTGTTGACTCAATAGAAGTCAGTCTTGGTCTTGGTCTTGGTCTTGCAAAATTCTTGCAGCCTTGATTTTTTTTTTTACCAAATTTATAAATAAGAATGAATAATTTATTTATACGTATACAAGGGGGGATACAGGGAGTAATGGGTGTAATCCCCCCCCTTCCGTTCACAAAAATCAATTAGGTAGGTATCTGTGTAGTTGACTGTTTTCGATAACACCGAACTTTCAAGAAATAGTAGAATATCTGTTTACCCATATATTCGATAAACGATAATCATTTCCGAAAATATTACAATAGGATATTGATGGTTGCATTACGAGAAATCTGTAGATTTGGTGTGGAATTATAAATAATGTATACCAAGAAAAAAAAAATGTAATAAATAACGTATTTAATTCATTGATTTTTATTTTATTTAAAAGCAAGACTTGCAAGAGTCTTGCAGTCAAGTCTTGGTCTTGCATACATTTTTATGTCAGTCTTGCTGTGAAATAGTAAAATCTTGGTCTTGGTCTTGCTAGCTCTAGTACAGTCTCGGTCTTGCATTTTTGTAAGACCAAGACCAAGACCAAGACTGTAAGACCAAGACCAAGACTGCAAGACCAAGACCGAATTTGCCCATCACTAGTCGTGCGTGGATGGAGAATTTAGTGGAAGCTGACAGTGGGAAGGGCCGCATACGAATTCCGTCGCAAACATAAACGTTGCAATATAAGTTATATACCGATTCCGCCCCGGTGAAAAAGAGGAACATACCGATTGCGTCTTTCAGTTCTAAGGCGTTATCTATCGGAAATTTTAAGAAAATTAAAATCTATCGATTACGTTTTGATATATTTCAAAAGTATTTGAGCTAATATCTTACTAAAAATGTAAAAAAAAAAAAAAAAAACATTTAATATTTAAAAATTTGTCACCGGAGTAAATACTTGTGTCACGTCCTCTTGAGATTATATTATACATATATTATAGGTATACTTTTCTTTTAGACGGGACGGAACTGGCATGCAGCAGCCGGGGGAAGTGTAAAGAAAAAAACACAACACTACTGTTATCCCAACGAAAAATCCCGTGTCAGACCCTTGCGCAGCTATTCGTGTATGCCCACCGTGGACGTGATCTATTATAGTTGTTTATTTCAAAAAAACAAATTTTATTTATTTTTTTTTCGTAGTCGTTCCGTCCGGTGTCACGCTGCGCGCCGCCGCTCAATGTAGGCGAGACCGTCCACGCACCTGCCGGTAAAATACCTATTAAGACGCCAAGTGTATATAATATTGTTTATTGAATATTCGAAACCTGACCATTAAAAACCCATTAATCATAATATCGTGAAACATTTTAAAAACTATTAATACCTCAAAAGTATGGCTTATAGGTATAGGTTATGTACATATTATATACATTGATATATAATAATACCACGGACTAAGATAGTATGGACTGGTATCGAAAGATATATTAGCGGAACCAAAATGTTTCTTAATGGCGGGCGTAAAAAATCTAGCAAAACTGTTGCCATCTAGGAGCAAAAGTTACATTACTCGTAAATTGATATTATTATAATCACGAGACTAGTATGTTCTGTGCTAGTATCTCATAGCGTTTTCCATCTATTGTATTTGTTTACACTACACTAGTGTAGACTGTATCACACTGCATGCGTGCAATAACAAAAGCAGCAATGCATTATCAATTTTATTTAAATTTTACAAAATTGTATATAAATAATACAATTACGGATTAACGTATTATCTTATCACGAAAAATACTTATCAAAATAAATGAT